>JAGDQP010011424.1:0-19197 GCA_022664845.1 Lepisma saccharinum
TGATGACGGCCTACACAACACACGGGAAAACCACATCGGGGAAGCGGAACAGTGGGCGGAAGAAAAGCATCAGTGACAGGGCACGCCGGGTATTAAAGGGCATTGTCACGCGGAACCGTCGTGCCACTGCGGCGCAAGTGACGGAGGAACTCAATCAGCACCTCCCCCAACCTGTTTCGACAATCACAGTCCGCCGCGAATTACATGACATGAACTTACGGGGTCGTGTTGCACGGGCCAAACCTCTCATCAGGGACCAGAACGCTTTAGCACGCCGCAAATGGTGCCGCGACCATGCAACTTGGACCGTTGACGACTGGAAACGTGTGGTATGGTCGGATGAGTCACCATTCACCCTATTCCAAACCACGGGCCGTGTTTATGTGTGGAGAACGCCCAAAGAAGCGTATGATCTGCAGTGTCCGGCGACGATTTCCACCTCCATCCTCTCTCACAGAACAGGCCGATGACCTGCACGAGGAATGGTGTAATATTCCACTTGCTACCATTCACGACCTCTATGCCTCCATCCCCCGTCGCATCTAGGCTGTTCTGAAGGCGAAAGGTGGCCCGACACCATATTAATCTGGTAAGTTGCACTTTCGTTCAGATGTTTCCATTATTCTGATAAGCATTTGTATATATATATATATATAAAATTCAAAATTTCAACCCATTCCCCAACAACCCTCTTTAGCCGATTTTCCTTATTAATGAACTTAGCCGAGCTATTTAACTTAGAAATAACATAATACAATGTGGTTCAAATGTCTTTCACAATTATGGCCACTAGCGTGTATAATATATATATATGACATGGTACCGATACCAATAGGTAGATTTTTCTTCGATATCTACCTAAAAATTGCCCAATCCGGCCGACGGCTGTTCTACTGGCCCGATCTTCCTCATTCTTTTGTAAAAATATCCAGATAACAGGTAGATGTGTCATCGAGAAACCGCATTCCCCTCCGTCAAGTCTGAAGAGAAGGAGAAGTGTTTGAGTGTTCGCCCCTATGTATTCCTTAAGAGGTATATTTATCATATTTCTCACCAACTTTGTTCAGTTCGTTTTTGGTGGACTTATTTTTATCTTTCTTTTTTTTTAAAAAAAATATCCGGCTTAACACGTAGTTGAGCCACCAAGAAATCGCATTTCTCTCCGTCAAGTCTGATCTCCGTTGCTGGAAATGTTATCTGCATAACTTTGTCATTAGCTCAAGGAACTGAACTTTACAACCGGTCATTCCGTATGTTTACCTTTGTTTCTAACCAAGTTTTTCTCATCAGATTTAAACAGAGCATGCCATGTTCTTCTTGGTTTTTCATATTGTTGAGTAAGAGCTTTGATAGAAGGAGGCGAGTTTCGCAAACATAAAGTAGCCTGTGCTTATCGCATTTCACCTGTTGCGTAGGTAATCTTGCACCACAATTTGGTTGTACCCTAATTAAACCTGGATTTCCATCGCTATGGCTATTATCAATAGTGTTCTGCAAATGCTTTATCAACTTGGGTGTTCTGATAGTTTCCGAAGTTTGATCAGCTTTAGTTTCGATTCAGAAGCCACATTTTTCCTCAAAGAAGTCTACCGAAAATATCTCGTATAGAGGGAGTTAGGAAAAAATACACGAATTTAAAGCGCCGAATTGAATGTTTAAAGGATTCAATGGTTTACCGATCTACGTCGAGAATAGTATGTTGCGAAACAAATTCCCGCCGCGTTCTGCAGAACAAATAAGGGGCATTAGTGATTGGCATGGCACAATGATGGGTGATTCTTGCTGATGTCATGTGTTCCACTCACCAGTTCCCTTGTTGCTGGTGATGGTCATGCGCGACAAGGTCTTCGTGGATGTAACGCTGAGGCCATGGCTACACACAACATCCTACTCACTGGTTCCCAAGCCGCTAGTGATGGTTATGCAGAGCATGGGCGTGTGGACAACATAGCGACTTTAAAGTTTCACAAAATATTTAATTTGTCAAGACGTTTCAAACGAGATATCACTCGACACCCTTATCAATTTACAATTTTGATGTTGCCCCCCCCGACTACTCCCCTTGGCGGAGTTTGAGGACAATTGATAGCCCCTCGAAATAATGCTAGACGTGTTTTTTTCATTTTCTCATATTTGTAGCCGTTCGGACGATACAAGGGGTGGCAAAGGACTTTATGAAAAAAAAAAAAAAAAAAAAAAAAAATCTCTCTCTCTCTCACTATATATATATATATATATATATATATATATATATATATATATAGATAGATAGATAGATAGATAGATAGATAGATAGATAGATAGATATAGATATAGATATAGATATATAGTTATGCTTATTTATAGATATAATTATCAAAATATATATTATTAATGTTGTCGTGAGCGCCGAAAATGTATCTACTTGTTAAATGCAGGATGGGATCTAGAAATGATTGCGCAATTTTGCATCAGAACAATTGTTTGTTCAGTTCGTCTCAGCAATCGCTTAGACAAACAAGAGAGACAACGTCGTTGTTTTCGCTTATGTTAATATTTGCAAAATATCTCAAACGGGGATGAGTGAAATATTTGGAGCAGCTTTTGAACTCAGTGTTATTATTATCCAAATTTATTGTGAAATGATACTTGTGGTGAGGATAACAAATGGGAACAGAGTATGTTATATACTCTAGTGTTTCGGACGTAACACAAAATCTTTTAATTGATTTGAAAATGTTGGCAAATCATCTCTATAAAAGAAAGTCTGATCAGCAGGTAATCAGAAGAGAAGGAACTACAAATTCCGAGTTTCTGAAAAAAAATCTGTTTATTATGAAAAGCACCTTCAGAAAATCGGAAAATGTGTGAAACGAATGATGAGGAAATGTTTTCTGTTGAAACAGGTGATTGAACTGTAATGTAACCAAAGAATTACAATAGACGCTATCGCTACGTTGAGAAGTTTTTTGTGACCGTTTGGTATTCGTTATTTCAACTGTCTCAATAGAAACCATTTACTCATCTCTCGACTTATACATTCTCCAGGTTAATTACACGTGTCATTTTATCGTGCAGGATGAGTTATGTGAAAACTAACTTTGTCATGGGGTTACTTAGAACATTAAAGGTGGTCATTTTCAAGATTGTGGACATTATCGTTATACTCTCCAGCATGTATCGTCTTCAGTCCAGTATCCATTAATAGCCATTTCCTTTCAATATATTTAACAGTGTGTAAAGGGAAATGCTTTGTATTACTCTGGTATCGTTTTTACTTGGTCTCTACGTTCCATTTTTCTCGTATCTCTCGTCGTTATTTCTTTACAATATTAGCTATAACTTTGGTTGCGATAGTTTACCTAAGCACTGTACTTGCATACGGATGTTCATCAAAATCGGGCTCTGTAACATGGTGAGTGGCCGTCGTAAACACGCTCCCTTTGACTTTACATGTAAAAATCCAAAGTGGCATATGTGTGCCCCGTGTGACAATCCAATCTTCAAATTTTTCAGGTCACTTATTATCTTTGATACTGGGCTAAATGTCTACCAAATTTGGTACATCCCAGAGTCAGCTGTCTGTACCATTTCTAGCCAGTCGAATGATTGTTCGACGATTTTGTTCATCTTAACATTTAATTATTGTGACTTGTTCTTGAAGTTTAAACCGTTTTCATCTTTAGAAATCCTGATCGTTTTAAAGTATGTTCTTGCCTTTCTAGTGTTTATGATTTCTTGTCCGTTTTGTGTGTGGACAGTTTGAAAGTCAGCTGATGGTTAGGTGTTTGATCTTGGACATTCTGATCGCTCTTATGTTTTAATGTTCTGACTGTTTTGAAGTTTATTCTGATCGTTATTATGTTTCGATATTCTGACTAATGGGCTTCCTGCCAATGTTTAAGTTTAATTTTTTTGACCGATTTGCAGGCAATTTGGACATTTTTGCTTCTGTACTTTCTGAGTTTCTGAGTGTCGACGTTCTAACAATTTTATTGGACTACTTGACCAACTCCGACAATGTTTTTGTATTTTCTATGTTGGAAATTTCTGACCGTTTAACTTTCTGGCCTAAATTGTGTTTTAAATATGTTCCTGCAATTCATTTTAACTTTCTCATCCTAACGCCGAATTTGGCCGTACATGTTACCCCGCGTCGCGACATGTATACTCTCCTCATTGAAGTATATTTTAATTTAGAAAGAGCAAATTTTCTACTGATTCTATTGCGAAACAATGCCTTATGAGAAGTTGTAAAAATGACGAACTCTCTCTTCATGTAGTGAAGGTTCGCAAATGAAGTCAGCATTCTTATCAATACAACATCGTGACTTTAATATATTGAGATTCGGAATGCATATGGATTAGATATTTCCAAAATGTTTGAACTGGTCTTTAGGAACCAAATGTCCAACAAGTTTATGCATTGGATTTCGTTACTTTCAAATCAAACAGCATACACTCCTAATGATGTAAATACCTTTCTTATTACTCATTATTCACTATGCAGTGTTGTTATTTGTTATGAAGTGTTATTACCGATTATTCATTGTATCACTTAATCGCAGCAAGCACAATACGATAGTTATATTCTACGTCACTCAAATGTTCTGTTATAAAAGCACGATCAGCATAGATGGTGCTCTAGTTCCTGGTTTGAAAGAATTTAAAGATGGAAAATATAATATTTACTTATATGATATGCTGGATTACATAGTTTTGAAAACAATTGGAGTTTTGAAGTGATTTCAAGTCACAAAAAGAGATTACAAAACAATAGTGTGTTGCAATATTGTTTGAAATCATGTATAGAAAACACGGATTCATATATCATATCCTCTTGACAACAGTGATTTCGTAACCTATAGCTAGCGTTACTTAATTAACACCATACGTAAGTTCTATTTGTTGAAATTATATATATGAATTTAGTTTATAAAATATATCGTTTATTTATTTACAGTGGATGCATTGTTTCGAAGTAAAGGAGTCACCAATTAAAGTGTTTATATCTTTTGTTTGTTATGACTTTATCCGCAACATTTTACACTAGATTAATGTTGTTTCATAAATATAAGTAAATGTAAGTAAATTTTCTTTGTCAAAGCTTTACTTTTATATGCTTTAGATATATTTAAATAATTGCTGAACAAAGCAATACATTTTCACTAAATTTTTTTAAAAAAATCGTGTAACTGTTTCGCCAACTAACTAACTACTTGGCTTCGTCAAACACAGACTGGAGTAGGCCTGAAGTATATAAGTAAAATGAATAAATAAATAAAGTGAAGTTTTCTTGAATTTTCCTAAGTTTCACCAGGCGAATGTTTGGTTGGTATCTTAAATACGGCCTTAACTATTTTTCTTCCCCAGGTCTACCTACCACATCCCGGTGTCATAAGAAATTATTACCCCCGTTAAAATTTCCCTAGATTATTACTACCCAAAACTGACTTAAGTACTAGATACTAATGTTGGGTTATATTATGGATGTACACAACACAAGAGATCAAAGGACACATTCTACCATGAGGTAAAAATTTCGTAAGACATTATTACCCCAAGTAAATAATTTAAAAAGTTCATTCCCATTTTCCGTTCCGAATAATTAACGGAGTATACAACATAAGAGATCATAGGACACATGCCTTAAGAAGTTAACATTTGCTACGAACTTTAACCCCTGGTGGCATACGTTCTTTGATATTTTATGCTGTTTCCATTAATATTATAACGCAATTAAAGATTTACATTTAATACGAAAGTCATGTTTTGGGGGTTAATAATTTCATAGGAAAGTTTTACCGGTGGTAATAATTTCCTAGGAAATACATAAATGAAAACAATGTATTTAGTTAGTAGATATCTTGAATAAATTAAATGTTTCGAGGTTCAGATTGCGACAGTGGAAAGTTTTGGATCAATTGTTTATAACGGTAGGTAAAGAATTATTCTTGCATTTGTCAGCTCCAACAAATACCAAACACAAGGAAATATAACAACTCAATGCCACTCTCATTCCAAAACAATTATTAATTTTATAAGAGAACACCAGTAGCGAAAACAAATGTGATATATAACCTTTATGTATTTATTTATTGAACACAACAGGTTAATAGCCTAATTGTGGTGTTCAACATACACATATGATATATTTTTACATACACGCATAGGTGTAACATACATATTTGGATCTTTATGGTGACATATTCTTCATGAAATATTCATTATTTTATACAAGAATGGAATTCTCTCTCATATTTATGTTAGTATATCAATCTCAGGACATTATTTAAGCATACGATTATATAATGAGCACATTCTCCTAATAGGCGATATGTCCATTGCTTTAGTTCTTTGGGCCGGAAGGTGGAAGACAGCATTACGCAGTCGACTTACTCTATGCGTTATTTACAGCCCTAAGTCAGATAATAAGCTTTCTGAGTCGATTTTACTGTGTAAGATTTTGTGTAGGAAAGTTAAGAAAAAATTAACTCTTCTGTTTTCAAGAGATTGTAAGCTGTACCTATTTACCAGGTCTAAGTACTTTTCAAATTTAGGATATATTCCAGTTTCTTTGTATGTAAAAAATCGTACAAATTTAGACGGTATAATTTCAATTTACCGAGAGTTGTTCTGTGTAACCTTGTCTCCCATCAGAATTAAGCGTTAGTAGTTATATAACAAACAACCCCAATACTGAATCAGAGACGTTCCCCGAAAAAAAGTCACACATTTAACCTTGACACTGAGAATAAACGAGCCGATCAAAAATCATTAGTGTTTTTAAATAATGTTATTTTCTGCATCTGCACAGTAGGGCATGCGCTTTTCTAAAATAACATAGACAACACTTTGGAAATACTTACGTGTTTCCCAAACAAAAATTAGGTCAGCTCCTTCGACAAGTAACAAATTAATATAAAACCCCATTCCCTTTTCCTTTCTGGACTCAGTCTTATTCGTTCGCCTAGAATCGCAGACAATCCAGTTTCTGAAGAAGTCAACGCCACTTATCTACAGAGCAGCAACTGTTTTGGACTTTTCCAAATTCTGAGCTTTAGAAATGTCGTCCTAAAACGATTGGACTCTACTCAAATTGTGAAGTATTAAACTCAGTGCTACTTTATGAAATTCTTCGTGTGCGAATTGCGTACGATCGAAATTAATAAAACACACTTGAATAACATCTTTAAAATTGAGGTGAGTTGCTTTTTCTAAGAACAATTTTGCTGCATAATTCAATTTGGTGTATTTTGGTATCTGGAGCTATTTGTCATATTAATATTGTTATATCTTTTTCATATTCGGTATGTATGTGCGTCAGAGCTCTGATCCAAAGTGTCATTTGTCGTTGTGATACGCCGACATTTCCAAAAATGTATTTTTCTTTTAAATACCACTTTTACATCTTGATTTAAATGCTAAGCTACTCTAAAATTCCCCTATTGAGCTACGACCTACAAAACAGACTGAAGGTCACAATGTTATGCTCCACAATTAACTTTACTCTAACAAAGAGCTCAGTGTGTTAGCAGCACTGTACATGTAGTCCTTGCTCTAGAAAGATTGAATTTCAGCTCTTGTTGTAATAAGTGTATTGCTAAGAGTTATGGCTAGAAGATCAAAGAATAAATCGTGCGGACAAGGGCTCCGTATGTAGTATAACGTGTGAATGTGGGAAAACATAGTATGTAAACAAGGCTATATATATCACTGTGAGTAGAGCAACACAAGAAAACTTCACAAACATTAGTACTTGGTTCACCCCAAGTAGATTAAACTTAATGGACTGGGGTTTTAATATATATTTGGATATATATGGCATACTACATAAAGAATAACATCTGAAAACTGGATATAGGAAATAATTAGCTTTCATTACTCACATAATATCAGATAATCCATCCCAGAATCGCCTATATACATTATTCTGCTAAAGAGTGATAAATGTGACCTCAAAGCATAACATTGATTAGGAGAATTGAACCATGTAAACCACAAAACTTAATTATTTGTAACATTTTATTATAGACATATCTTCATTCAAAGTTTACAGAGCGAAGCTTCAATTCTTGAATTTTCAACTTGCCATGCTTAATGTTATTTTATAAATTATTATTTATTCATTGTATGACGGAAAGGTAGATCTCGACATTTTTAGGTTGCATAATTCAACCTTAGATATGGATGAAGACGAGCAGAAGTAAATGTGTATTTGGAATATTGCGAATTTACGCACAATACTCAAACGTCGTCTCTAAATTATTTTCTATTTTGCAATTATTGTTTAACTTGATACATTACTTTGATATGATTTCCACCCAACCAATAAGGGTACGCGCTTTATCTTTATTGGTTATTTTAGTAACCAACACCTTCAACCCATCCTGTTTTCATTAACATATTCTACTCTCAAATTTAACGAAGTTATTTTCCAACCGGGATAGAAACCTCAAAATGTGTGACTAGTCGCCTGACGTTTTTGACCGCTCAACTACTGCGGCAGTCAATTATCTTAAACTGTGCTGGTTACATAATTATCCCTCGCAGTAACATTCTATCTGACTGTTTGCAAATAAATCAACAGTTAATTGAATATATGTAAATATTTCTCCTATTGGCTATGCAGGGATGCAATTAAGAAACATCGTTCTGCAAATTGATTTTGTTTGAGAAATCAGCTTGCGACAAACGGATTACAGTTAAATGCTGGAAAGAAGTACTGTTCATGTACATTTGAACCTACTTTTATTTCAGACAATATCTGGTAACCCTTAAATCACCTGCGCAGCTATTGGGCAATATCGGTAGAAGACTTTGAAGAATACATTCCGCGCCAGTTCTAGTGTATGTGTTATTGTAAATTTTAACCTCAAAGTATCATTCTCACGCATTTGGAAGATTGTTACTAAGCAGAATGCGATAAATGACAAGGACAAAGATTTTATCTTAATTTTTGCTAAGTAATTTTCCCTCCTAGAGATATCTGTTGATAAAAAGAGTTTTTTCCCCTACATTTGCACAATTAATTTACACCTCTTTATCGCATATTAAGTACTTACTCTCTCATAAATTCGCATACTTGTCTCGCTGACAACGTTCAAATATCAGATTATCATAGGGTGTGTTTGTAGACTAGCTAAATTTTATTGTTTCACGTGTCTGAAGATGTCACTAAGTTGAAATTTCTATCATCTCCAGACAACAGTTTCACTCGCATTCAATAATGAATTCCAGATACAAGACTCGAATCTAATGCCTCTTGTAAAAGAGTCTCCGTTTCAAAATTTTGGATGAACTGAAATTGTATTTCGCTCGAGTCTAGATATAGAATGAACAATCTGTCAAATCTTATATTAGCTTTAGTTCGATTCCCTACCGACAACTTTGGTAAGGATTGAATACAGAGGCATACTGGTACCGGAAGGCCGTTCCGATACTGCTTTCTGGGAGAAAAATAATCCATTATACAAATAATAAACGTTTTGTCCGTAAGGCTGGTCAACATTTTATTTCATCAACAACTATGAGTAATAAATTGTTCAAAAACAATGGTGTAGGCGTCGTTATCCCTCTCCTCCCCCAACACCCCTCGCTATCATCCTGCAATCCTTTTCTAAGTTTTTGTAACAAATTAATATGTGGTTGTATCTAGATTGAACTGCTTCAGTAAGTAAGATAAAAGATTGTGTACTAAAACATTTCTTCTATTAAATGTTTCCTATTTAGTTTCTAAATGTTAAGCTTTTCAAATTTAATTCATAAAGTACTCCGTTTTTTGTAAATACTAACCACTTTGTTCATGCCTATTCCTCACTTCACAGTTATCGGTATTATATATGGTAATAATTGAAGTGATCCGATACTGGAAAATGTAGGAGTGCGCCCCTAATTGTATATTTCGGGTCGTCAGACTATCACTGGCGTCCACTTTTAACCGAACTGTTGTTTAAAGTCAGGTCTCAACAGTTATCGATCTTTACTAAGTTATCGAACTTAACTCACTGTTTTCTACTAACCGAACTGATGTTATTGACCGATCTCACAAACGAAAACTGAACTTAAGTCTTTCCAATTAAAGGGTTTTACCCGTTGATGGAACCTAGTTTTCAAATGTGACTCTACGCCTCACTTAATCATTGTTTTCGCAGTTTTTCATTAATTCCGTATCTGTGGTGGGACAACTGGGTCGAGATATTCGATTGTGATATATATTCTGGTGAGAAATATGTGTATATTGCTCATGGATCCTGTAATTATCTCGGATTACAAATACAGTAGCTGTCTCAATCAATCAATCATTTGTTGTTCCTTAATTCCCATTTGATATGGGTGGAGGGTGCCCAATGCCATTTGAACCCTTGTAGGTATTTTAGGTAATTCCTCGATATTCTCACATAACACGAATTGCTAGAATATATATGTTTTGTGTAATTAGTGCTGCAAGCATATCGGATACCTGTGCCTTTAGAGATCACGTGTTCATAAATACCTGTGATTTTACCTATGCGAATCATTTAGACGAATAATATTTATTTCGTGCAATTAACGCTATAATGATATCGGATATCTGAGTCCTTAAAGATCGCATGATGGTATGTAGTTTCGGATTTTTTCATATGAAATAAATAGGTGAATAATGTTGTTTTTTTTTTCATGCGATTCATGTTAGGACACATACAAGATACAATGAATGGTTCTTTGGAACCCACGTGTTATGTATAACGCTCTTTTAGGTTGACTCGTCTTCTTTTTATATTCTCATTTGCGTTAGTGAATGAGATCATCGGATAGAAAACGAATAACATCCTGATCGTTTCTTGTGTTTAAATGCCAATTTCGTTGGGGTTTTGTAATTTTGATTATATTTTGCTTTCGATATTTAATTTTCCTCTTATTTCACTGTAATTTCCTATACTCCTAATCTGCTCAAAATTCCTCCAATATAATGGAAAGGTCAGATCTTACTTTTCAAAATAGTTCGTATTTTGGACCTGTAATTACAAAATAATTACAATATTTTTGCAAAACTCTGTAAAATATTTTAGATATTCCATTCTTCTTGTGAACATTAAGTAAAATTTGCTGAAAGTTTTCTCCATCTATTACAATATTCATGAAATTCTTGTGAAATATATCAGTCTTTGCACTAGTAATATGAACAAAAATAGGGAAAATGTAAACACTAAATCCATTATGGCAGGATATACTTGAACACATTTTACATTGATATATAGAAAACACGAATATATGGCACTTAAATACACTTAACTCACACTTTCACACTCATGTCACTATGGAAGACGTCCATTATTCTCGTGTTCCCACGAATTTGTTGACAGTATAGGGTGCCATCTTTTAAGAATAGCAATGAAACTCCTGGGTTATTATGTGGCCCTTGAGAGCGGGATCCTTGTAGGTATCTTTATAGTAGGTATCCGACTGATATCAAACTCCTGGGGGTTTGTTCATACAGTTACAGGACTGACGTTTGGGGTACGTCTATGGTACGTACTTTTGGGGTTCTGAGTGCGAGAGTCAATGTTCAACACCTGGTTGTCTGTATTAGGAATACACTATAAAAGGTATTTAAAGACGATAAATGTGGGTAGTATAACATAAGGTTGAGACAATGTCCTTACACTTTTCTATCAAGGCCTTCATCTCGTGCGCTGTTTGTTGTTAACATTTTTTAGTGTGGGGTCAGATACTCACCATACGATAAACTTAATACACTGGCGCTATTCTTATTTACGAAATTTACTAACAAAGGCGAGAAAACAAAATAAAAATAAACAACTGCAATGAAGTATGACGCTACAGACGGGTATATTCAAATCTAAAAAACACGATGTGGCCCCGAAATAAATTCAATTTCTGAATGTCTAATACATCATACATAACACTGTAACGCTTGTCGGGTGGCCGAGCGGGCTGTGGCGGTAAGCCATCGGCTCGAAAGATCCGGGTTCGAGTCCCGGCAGGGGCATGTGTGTGGATTTTAACAGCTAAACGCGAATCGTAAAGGGGCCGAAGTGCAAAGTTACTAGACTGACCCATATAAAAATAAAGTTTACCAAAGTTTTTATAACATTTTAACTTCAATAAGGAACTACACGAAAATCAATGTTAAAACCATTGAAAGAAATATCTATTTATCGTGAAAAGAAAATACAAAATTATCACTTTCAAACAATGTTGACCTAATTTAAAAGGACTAAAATCACTATACCTGGAAGATCGAGCTACTAAAATACTATAGGTAATTCCCGCTGTACTGATACATTTCGAATCATGAAATATAAGGAAACATATGGAACTAATCTCTGAACAGATAATAGTTCAATATCCAGGAGTTACAACAACAAAAGAATCCCGGATGCTGCAAAGCTATCAACGAAGAAAATATCCCAAACAATTTAGAAGAAGAGGACGAACCAAATTTAAAATGTTCTTTCGTTCCCTAGTACAGGTAACGTTACTTTTCACCTAACAACAATATGCGTTCTCTTCCCTCAATATTATCAGACCCAATTTACGATGTTGCCAAAAGAATATTGATGGAACATTTCGCGTTCGAGAGCAATGCGGTAGTAGCAAAATCAACAATCATATAATATCATATGATAAACAATCTAAGTTAAAACCCGTATTGGAATTTTAACCTACTAAAGCAACAGGTATCCAAAGGTGATTATCTAGATTTTGCCGAAAATATGAATCGCGATAAGCTTGTATTAGCAATAGCAGATGCTGCTGTAAGACGAAGATTGTTGTCTGAAATCAATCTAGCATACGCCAAAGTTGCTGCAATAGGACTTATAGAAGAACACGTAAATTGAAATATAAATTATGTAGCAATATCGACCAAATCTGCCTGTAAACCAGACCTGTAAATGTAATACATTACAAAACAATGATCACCCTAATTAAAATATAATAGAACAGTAAATACAAAAAAACAAGTTCAAGGAAATGAAGTTGTTGTGCTTTAAACACATTTGAAAAAAAAACTGAATTTTACTTCCTATCTTCATGAAAATTACCCACTCTCTTTTTGGTAAAGGCATTTCTACTTGAAAGTGCGTAAATGTATGAACATGGCAAATGGGCGGGAACAAGGCCTTCTGTTAGATTTTATCAGAGATATATATATATCGAGCTTTTAGTAAGCTGTCTTCAAGGCCTCGGTTCGATTCATAACTGATCTCAGGGAATCCGTGGGCCAATAGAATAGTAATAAACGCCCCTTGTTACCCAGGACTTAGTACAGCGTTTGGGCGGGACGGCACCTATTATGATAGTGATAGCCTAAGGTGTTACACCTCAGAATCATCAGCAGCGTCAGTCGTAATAAAAAGCAGGTAATATAAACTATTCATATATCCAATATATTTCAGATATCTTGGGTATTCTTTCTCAGTAACCCAAACTCAGCAAGTCTATAACATTATCATATCATATACATTATGTCCATAAAATTCAAACATCGAATTATTAATTAAACTTTTCAGTAATCGCATCGAGGTTTAAATAATAACAATAAAACAAAACCATATTCCATCTGTAAAAAAGCAGCAAGAAAAACATCAATTCATTAATGTTCTATCATTTAAAATTCCCGCAAGCATTTAATAACGACATCTAACGGTACTTGTTTATCAGAGTTTTCACTTCCAGACCGAATCCAATGCTAGCATCTATTGCATAAAACTCGAACTTGGTGAAGCTTTCCATATATTCAATTTCATATAATACATACCCATTACATATACGCCCCCAATTGTTTGTTTTTAAAAAGATGACTTTTGAAAAAGGGAATCTTTTTAAACGTAACAACGTAAATAACAATAAAGACAGAATTATCTGCCAGTGCAACAAGTTGATCTTCTGTTCATTTAAGTATTCTCATTAAATAACTGGAGTAAAACAATTATTCATACTTCCATTCACTTCATTTGTCATATTTATCAAGAGTTAGATAACTTAATTTTTATTTCATAGTCCCTTAATAATTCATTAACCAATACATATCTTATTTATGCACATTCCATAATTCACATCATCGCCGTTCTTCATATATTTTCCATCGTAATATATATAGAACTGGTATTGATAAAAGTTCAGCTTCCTTTTATTTCTTATAGCATTTGCTTGTATATACATATTTTCTGACTTTCCATGATCTCTTTCTTCTACACTTGTTAAAGATCTATTAAGTAAATTTTGCACAGTAGCACTGTAACTCCTTTCTTAAGATTCATCTTTAATAGTTTCATTTTTAGGTATGTCATTGCACAGTTTAGTTTCATGATCAACGAGATAAGCTCTATTGCTTTCTATAAGGGTTTCAAATTTCATGGCATATTCTATTATTTGGGTAGTTATCTTAACCATAATCTTCTGTTGTTCATAATTAATTAGTGAATATGATAGATGTTGTAGAAACTTTTGACACAATATCAATGGGTATGGGCAAGACTTTATAATCTACAAGTCTATATTAATTCATTCATCATTACTCAACATATTAATTATTCATCATACATTAGATGAGAACTTTCCTTTTACTTTGACTTTATTTCCATTTACTTTTGTAAATGTAGAATTCTCTGTGCCCATGATGTTGAGTTTCGCAGAAGGACGTTGTTGCTTTAGTTCCATAAAACAATCATAATTTAACAATAAACATGTTGCCTCGGTATCTAAGAGAGATCGTTTATTCATATCAGCTAATTTTACTTTTATATTATTCGAAAAAATGTATTTATTACTTTATCTGATGTTTCTTCGAGTAGCATGTTATCGGAGTTGCCTGTTGACGTCTTTATATGAGTTGTAAAAAAATCTTCTTGATTAGGGATAACATACTTACCAGGCGTATGCATAAGTTTTTGCCGGTTTTGTTGGTAAAAAAAACACTTAATTTTCAAGGGAAATTAATTTTCTTTTATTCAAAATATTGGCCATCGGCTTCTACACATTTTTCCCATCTTTCAGGTAATTGATGAATACCATGTCTTTTGCTTGTCTTTTGCAGCAAACCATTCGTCGATAAATTTTCCAACGTCTTCGAAATTGCTGAAGTGCTGCTCTGCGAGCACGTGTCCCATTGTTGCGAAGAGGTGATAGTCAGATGGCGCCAGGCCTGGGGAGTACGGCGAGTGCGGAAGGATGTCCCATCCAAGCGATTTCAAGATGTCTTTCACTGGTTTTACTGTGTGAGACTGCGCATGGTCGTGTAACACAATCACTTTTCCATTTCTTCGGGTCCATTCCGGTCGTCTTTCGATCAATGCGTGATTTAAAATAATCAATTGTTTGCGATAGCATTGTGCATTAACGGTTTCGCCGTGCTTCAAGAGTTCATAATACACAATACCGCTCTGGTCCCACCAGACACAAAGCACGGTCTTCTTGCCGAAGCGATTTGGCCTTGGTGTTGAAGGACCAGTTTCGCCAGGTGAAATCCACTATTTTTTTCCGCTTCGGGTTTTCAAAATAAATCCATTTTTCGTCACCCGTCACAGTTCGATACAAAAAGGATTTTCTTTCATGGCGTTGAAGCAACATTCCACAAGTGACTTTGCGATTTTCCATTTGACGTTCATTCAAATTGTGTAGGATCCATTTACCCAGTTTATTGATGTTCCCGATTGCTCGTAGACGTCTACTGATTGTTTCTTGTTACACATTTAATGCTTGTGCCAATTGCTGTTGAGTTTGAGTTGGGTCATCCTCCAATAACACCTGCAATTGCTCGTTTTCGCACTTTTGTGGTCTACCAGAGCGCGCACTGTATCACCTCTTTTAAATTGTCGAAACCATGTCTCACATGTTCTAATCGATGGAGCGTGCTCACCATATGTTTCTACCAGCACACGATGACTTTCAACAGCCTTTTTCTTTTGATTAAATAAGAAAAGCAATACGTGCCGCAAATGTTCTTTTTCAGTCACAAACTTCGACATGATCACTGAACGATAAAACAAAGACGCTAGTGTTTGGCGGACTCAACTTGTGTGTGTTTGTAGTTTAATGTCAGACGAAAAAATGACGTATGTGTCAAATAAATACGCTGCGTACTTTTTGCTGGTGACATCTTTTAGTTAAACTGGAAACTACTTATGCATACACCTGGTACTGGTCTGCATCAATTTCTAATACTTTTGTTGTGAACATTTTAAAAGTTTAATATTATCAACGTTGTCTAATTTTTATCTTATGTTTATTCAAAGATACACATTCAACGACATTGCTCCTGTTTTTTAACAATATATGGGCCCTCAAAGAGATTGAACAGTTTTCCAATTTGGTGAGTCTTCGTTGAACTAAGTTTATGTAATTTACAGTAAACCAACAATACGGGCGGTGTTCATCTTTACCTTTAGGTTTATAATTAAATTTAGATCACGAACAAACTTTCTAGTCTCATTAACATTTAGTTTTAGCATATCGTCATCTAGATTTTCAATTATTTGACTCATCATGTCAGCACATGGTACATTCAAGAACACTTCGTGGGGGGTATTATCATGACATTCAGATACGGTTGTATACATAAACTGAGTCACTTTATTCCAAGTTCTATACCATGTAGTATGGTCATTTTCGGAATGAACCCTTAATATCCTTCGGATTTAACGGTTATATCTTTCGATGGGATTACTTTTGGGGTGATATCTTGATCTTAATATATGAATAATATTATTCTCTACAAGGAAATATTTCCACTTAAATCATATAAATTGTGAATATACATTAACCAAAGATTTTAATTGTGAATAACACTGAAGTAAGAAAGATAAATTGGCCCCAATTAGGGATGTATGGGAACAAGTCAATAAATCTCTTGAAAAACATTATTTGCCTGGTGTCAATATTACTGTTGACGAACAATTGGTTTCATTTCGCGGACGATGTCCGTTCAGAGTATATATCCCATCTAAACCGGACAAGTATGGAATAAAAATATGGTGGGCTTGTGATTCGGCAACCTCATACCCTCTCAGGGGCATTCCGTACTTGGGAAAAGAAAAAAAAACGTAAAGGCTGAACCAGGACTTGGAGCACTGGTAGTTACTCAGTTGGTTGAACCCTACTATAAAAGTCATAGAAATGTAACTTGTGATAATTATTTCACTGATTTCAATTTGGCAAAAGACTTGAAAATGGAGTGACAGTGGTGGGAACGGTTAGAAAAAACAAGACATTTGTACCAAAAGAATTCCTAGCAGATAGGAAGAGAGATGAGAATTCTTCACTGTTTGGTTTCTATGAGGATTTTACGCTTCTTTCACATGTTCCCAAAAAAGGAAAGTGTGCTTTATTACTATCATCCATGCATCATGACGACAATGTGGTAGTGGAGAAAGAAAACAAACCAGAAATAATCCTTTACTATAATGAAAGGAAAGGCGGTGTGGACACGTTAGATCAAATGTTACATGAATATTCCTGCAAGAGAAAAACTAACCGTTGGCCTCATGCATTTTTCATGAACCTCATTGACGTTACTGCTCTTGGCGCGTACGTTGTGTGGATGAATCTCAATCCTGATTGGAAAAAATCCAATCCAAACAGAAGGCGATTCAAGTTTGTGATAGGATTGGGTCGACATTTAGCTCTTCCTCATCTGCAGAAAAGAATTAAATCATCAGGTTGGGCTTCCAAACTAAATTCAAGAAATGTAAGCAAGAATTTTGGGTAAGCGCAGAGTGGAAACGCTGAAGATTTCAGACCAGCATGATACTGCCAAAAGACGGTTGTTTTTTTGTGCAACGAAGAAAGCAGGGAAACAGAAGCAACAGTGCGAAGTATGCAAGACGAACGTGTGTAACGAACATTCTGTGGTAAAACGTCTGTGCGTTGGTTGTAAGTAAATTATTCGCTGGTGTAATTTTCTGCGTAAATTCATAATTCGTTGCCAAAAATCAATATTTTACAATCAATGTTTGTACTATCAAACTGTGAAACTATATTTTGAAATCCACGCACTCACGCAGAAACATTTTAGTATAGTGAATTTGGAATAAGGACTACTGAAGTAAAAATTTCTCACGTAGGATTTTCTCAATTACACTTTTTGTACCAAAATTTCCTTTGAAAAAAAAAAGACCTGCTTATTTTACACTTAGTATATGTTTGTTTTCTATTGAATGCCCTACTAAAGAAACTTAAGGAGTGACAAAATAATAAGATTGATATCCTGCGAAGGCTGTTACATATCTTCATATAAATAAAAGTAGGAAAAATACTAATACTCGTAGTAATATACTTTTCAGGTAGTACCACCTTCATACCTTACAATAAATAAACAAAAATTAATCTAACCTAACCTAAGATAAAACTAAAATTAATCTAGCCTAACCTAACCTAAGCTAAAACTAAACATTGTAAAGCATTAAAATTCTATAACAAAAACCATTAAAATAAGTTAAAGTCCTGTATTAATGAGTATGGGTCCAACGGACCCACCTTGGACATTTCTGTATGTAAAATACCTTGGTGTTTCTAGGGTTAAGGCATAAGGCATGACAAATTTAGTTGATATATCTACAATTGATAAAATCATCGTATGACCATGAGATTTCGGTATTGGTCCCATCAAACCTAAAGATATAAATTCTAAGAGTTTATTTGATAATTTTTGCAGTTCAGTATGTCTTACGTGTCTGAGATCAGGTCTTGTCTCCAAACAAACTGTACAGTCTTGGATAGGTACGTACATCATTTTTTAGCATTTTCCAATAAACATACTTTTTTATGGTTTTCTCGGTACGTTTCATCTCAAAATGTCCAAGTTGATTGTGATATGTCCTTAAAATTCTATTAACTATGTTCTTCGGTATTAATAGCTTCCAATTCCTCTCTTTATTGCATTTGGTAACAATTATATTATCCTTCCATTTATAATGTCTACCTCCTATATGTATTTCATTATATTTATTTAAAGCTGATAATATTTTTCTAGCTCTTTATCACCATCGTATTTTATAACCAAGTACTCCACTTCTAAGTTGTATACATTCACATAATGATTTTCTTGCTCGTAACCACACGGTGCTCGACTTAGCGCATCAGCTGTTCGGTTATTTAGCCCACTCGTATGAGTGACTTCATAATGATACTCTTGTATACGAATAGCCCATCTATAAATTCTTTGGTTCCAGTGCTTCCTGTTATTCAGGAACCTTAAGCATTTATGATCAGTAT
>JAGDQP010011424.1:27936-53018 GCA_022664845.1 Lepisma saccharinum
TATTATTATTATTATTATTATTATTATTATTATTATTATTATTATTATTAATAATAATAATAATCATAATAATAATAACTCAGAGATCTTCAAAACAATCTATTTTTTAAATGTAAATTCCTGTGCATCAGATCTAATCGTTGATAAACCAATCATAAGTAACAGAAAATAATCATCGATTATAATTCAAGCGAGATAAAAATTTCTTCAGACAATCATCAGACAGCTTGTTAAACGTTTGAGGAGGTAACTTGCAAATCCTCACAAGTACAGAACCCCACATCGCTCATTAGCAAAGTTCATTTGAATTTATGTTTTCAAAAGGTTCACGAAACAAGAACTGAATAAACCGCACTGAGAGATTTACACATTAAATTATCTAAGTTAGTTTCGCATAAGTTAGACTTCCTCCAGAGAATACCATATTTTTTTCTGTCATTTCCGAAAAATCTTCTTAGATGGGCGCGTGTGTTTCTTTGTGTTAGCTCCTCATTTTCTGAATTTGTTCTACATAGAATTTCTACCCCATCGGTTAGATGCTTCAGAAGAGATATAATTCGATAGATGTTTACATTGGAAAGTTGACATTACTGAATGGTCATATGAAAAAATTGCCTGTGCTAAATGATTTAATATAGAATTAATCCAAATAGTAGGAATTACAGAGCGGCTTTGTCTCAGTGGTAGAACGTTGGCTTAGCATTCAGAATTTCCTGGAATGGTTCCCAGCGACCGACCATACTGAATGAGGTTTTTTTCATGTTTTTTCATCAAACATTCCATGCAAATGCTGGATGGTACCTAGAAAGTACCTTATACCATCTTCCTCCCCAACCTATATCGGACTGAGCCTCAGATACCTAAAGCTCTTAAAATAAATTCAAATAGCATTTATTGCAAGGAGACTACGTGCATGGCGTCGTTTAAAGTGAATTGCAATGATTGGTGTTCACATGCAATATTAGTTTGCCCCGTCACAAGCTTGAAACGATTTCAAATCACGAGAACCAGGTAACATTTTACAGTAGGAATTAGTGCATACGGTATTTCATTCACAAAATTCACACGCGATAAGTGTTTGGCCAACTTCATTTGGTACGGACTATTTTCCTTCGACTTACAATGATAATATAAATGCAATGTTTGATAAATTTCACGAACATACTTGCCCTATACGGAATTCGAACATTCGACTTCTAAGATGCTGACCTAACGTGTGAGACCATACAAAGACCTCAGTGTGCACACCAAATCCTTTGACGCTCAGAACTAGTGAGCTTTCAATTCAAGAGTGTCTGAAGAGTACGACGAAACATACATGAGTTTCACACGCTTTTAACAGTTTTCAAACATCACATATTTCATCCAAATTGAAAACCAGTGGCACGAGATTAAAAGTATTTTGAACCATACCCAATGCTGAATATACTTGAGCAGTGACTCGTCGCAGAACATTAGCATTGGGATCTGATATATTTAAGTATTAAGGCAATTCTTGCGGACATAGTATGTATTTTATCTTCAGTAAACGAATCACTGACTCGTTTGTAGATGAATGAGAAAATGATATGACCGTTTTTAGTATATATTTAGATTAGAGATGTAGAAATCAACAATATTTGTGCTACAATAGAATACTCTCTCGCATTTGAAGATTTCCAGAAAAGTCGAATGAAGCTACAATTGTCATTCTTTTAAGATAACATAACTTTTAATTTAAAGACCTAACACCTTATTTTACTACTAAACTTGGTAATGAAGTATAATTTTATCTTAAAACAACAAATTGCAGTACATGGCTTTATATTGTATCATTCGTAAAACTTACGTTTAGAGGTGAAAGAATCAGATTGCTAAGATAAAGGAGACCAAACTAATACAAATATACGGGACCAAATAATAAGCTAAATAAATGATGGATCTGATATTACTAATGTGTTCAAATGTTCAGAGGTTACTCTTCAACTATGTGGGTGAATAAGGCAAATGAACTAACACAAGAGATGAACTGAATGAAATTGAACTTTAAAACTTTCCTTGGCGTATGTTAAAATAAAGTTTTGCACATTCGTTATCAAACTTCTTTCAATGTCCTATAATTTAACTCTTGATATTTGTATTACATTGATGCAAACCGAAAGCAATATTCAGGTAATAAGAGTTGTTTGCTTTATTACATCATTCTTGGAAGGGGTACTTGCATGGGAGAAAATAGAAAGGAACGTCTGACATTCTATATAGTATCAAAGTATTAAAAGAACTCGTGCCACCATCTAACGCTTGTAGTCGGCTTGTTTCGAATGTCACTGACACAATTGGCATGAAATATCAATTCGGATTGGTACTTATATCACACAAACATTTTCCAGTAATGTTTAATGAGTAATGTGTTGATACAAAGAGCCTTCGTTATTTCGAAAAGTAAAATACACGTGTACATATTAGAGATCAATAGTTGTATATTATTTATATTCAGTATTAGGCGAATCACACACTATGGAATAATTGTACCTTATTCATATCACGGCAAAAATTACAGTGGGAGGAAAATATAACCATGAGTACTTTCAAGAAATAATGTCAAGCAGGAAAAATATCCTTTCAAATCATTTCAATCCGATGGTAGTTTTCTTCAACCTTACACTGAAAATGAATCGTTTAAAATTAATCACACTATAATGGGACTTGCCTTTGTAGATGTAATTGCTACTTGGTAAGACAGTAATAAGATTTCGACTTTCTAATTAAATGTTAACAACGTCGATTGATTATTTACACCTAAAATACATTTTGCCTATAACTGCGGTTTATCTTTCTTGCCTAAAAGAGATAAATGTTTTCTTCTCATTACTGTGGCAAAATTGGCATTTTTTTCAAATGTGTCTTTGAACCGATAAAAATGTTTTGTAGTATACAGTAATTTCACTCTTTTCATTACCTATCAATATTAACTGAATGAATATTTGCTTCTTTCTGGTTCCATACCTTTATGCTTAACAACAAATGTTCATATTTATTTACATATGGAAATTGAATGTTCACTTTCATACGATTGAGTTTGACTGAATTAAATATACTATTACCCTTCGGTTAGCAACAGTATTATGTTGATAAAATACAAAATTAAGATTACTACCGCATTTGTTTCAATAAATATTACACTCTTGTGTTTTCTCTGCTGAACTCTTTGTTAAAAGCAAACGAATATGACCATAAATAAATGATTTGCGAAATAAAATACTTAGCCTGCGTTGATCTGGTTGATTACTAAATATTGATACAATCTATCCGTATCACAATTACGAATCTCTTATATTTTCTGAGTTCAATATTTACGTCAGTCAAACATGTGTAATAGACTTTAAGTGTTATATCAGCTGTATGTGATTATTTTGATTGTCTCATTCTGTAATCAGATCTTGGGTTCTTATAGCCATTCAATTCATACAACATTAAACAAAGGAATTAGTTTTCTGTAGAATCTAGTCGGCTTGAAAGCACACAAGAATTTGTCCTGTAAGAGGTTAGTAAGAATTTGTGTGTGGTATGAATACATATTTTAATGTACTAAGACCGTATAATATGTTGTAGAATGATACACACTTCTACAACAAACTGTAAAATAATATAAAGTAACATTTTTTTACAGGGATATGGTGTGAACTTTAATATTGCAGTTGAAAATTCCACATGTGGATTTCTGTCTCATTTCATCCCACATGCCAAAGAAAATTAAAAGGACATTAGGTATATCCATTTATTTCTCGCAATGCGATGTTAAGACAATGAAAAAAAAGTAGTAGGAATTTCAACGTAATCTTACCAGTAGCACATTGTATCTCTCTATCAGCAAAAAGCGAAGAAAATTCCAGAAACGCGTGAGCGATATTTATAAATTGAAATATATTTACTATTATTATTTTCCAGAATCGTCGTTATTATTATTGTTGCTTTAATATCCTCTTGTGTGTTATTTTAGAAAACAAGTAAAGATATTTTATTTGAGCTACTAGCCACACACATAATTTGTTCACCTAACCTCACGTTATATTTTAATGAAATTCAAGTTCACACCCTAGCACTTACCATAGTGTTACTGCATGTACTAAAAAAAATCGATACTTTTTTTTGCGAAAACTTAAAGAAATAAAGCTGCCCGAAAATTTCTTGTAACTTGACTAGTACAAACTAACCATCATACAGTTTTCAGGATTACTCGGAGCAAACGAGGAAACGACAAGCCTGAACCTAGAGTTGAAAAACGCATGTTCATTCAGATGTTGAGCGTCTTAACGGTTGGACTAAAGTGCGCTTCATCAGAAAACACTAAATAGAAGGAACATAACATGTCACCTGAGCTCCGAATACATAAACCGCGAATATGTTGATTCCACGCCTTAAGCACATTTCAGCTACTTTCTTATTAGGAGATCGGAATTCCAATTCACTTCTAAAATAAGTGATCAAGATACGGCAGCGAAACCTTTATCAGAATTGCATACACGGATACGATTAGAAACCGTTTACTTATTTTGCGCATGGATGCAAAGAACCGAAAGCTTAATATACACCCCAGCTTATAAAAGGACTTTCGGTATTCCTAGAATTCAATGAAAGAACATGAAATAGCGAAATTTTTGCAACGTTTAGAAAATTCTTAACAGTGTGATATACTGAAATTAACAATTTATCGGTATAGAATGTGTTAGTGCTAATACACGGAACAGCATGCTGATCACTCATTTTTTCTCTCTTCTTTCATGAAACCGGAATGTGTGCATATACGGCGTTAGTTGTCACTGTGGATACCGTAAAACTGCGTCCTTGGGGTCACTTGCTTGTTTTGACTGCTGATAACGATTTGCAAATCACAACCAGACAAGTTTAATGTCATAGTGTTGTGTTTAGTAGCCTTGAACATTGCGCAATTCGTACCTACAAACTACGATGTGCGGACAAAGTTGATTTTTTGTTACCATTTGGAGAAAACTGCTGAATGCTTGTCGAAGCTTACGGTGATCATGCTCTTCGTAAGTCACAGTGCTATGCGTGGTTTATAAAGTTTGAAAGTGGCGATTTTGACGTGAGAAACGAAGAACGTGGAAGACCCCGAAAACGTTTGCAGACAGCGAATTGCAAGGATGAGGATGAAGCTCAAACGCAACAACAATTCGCGGATCAATTAAATGTGACACGAAAAGCAGTTTCCATACGTTTAAAAACCATGGGCAAGAATCAGAAGGTGGGAAAATGGGTTCCAGATGCATTGACTGAACGACAGCAGGAAAACCGAAACACCACTTGCGAAATTCTGCTCGTCAGGTACAAAAGGAAATCATTTCTCCATCGAATTGTGACTGGTGACGAAAAGTGGATCTATTTCGAGAATCTTAAGCGTAAAAGATCATGGGTAACTCCAGGAAAACCGGCGATATCGACTGCAAGACCAAATCGCTATGGACGGAAAACAATGCTTTGTGTTTGGTGGGATCAGAAGGGAGTGATCTATTATGAACTGCTGACACTTGGCGAAACCGTTAATACCCAACGTTACCGACAACAAATGATCGATTTGCATCACGCCTTGCGTGAAAAACGACCAGAATATGACCAAAGACAACATAAAGTGATTGTGCTTCACGATAAAACACCCTCCCGGACAGCAAAACCAGTCAATAAAACGATTGTGACGTTTGGCTGGGAAATCCTTCTGCATGCGGCTTACTCACCAGACCTGGTGCCTTCCGATTTTAACTTTTTTGCATCCATGGGACACGCACACGCAAGCGCTTTACATCTTACGAAAATGTACGAAAATAGCTTGATGACTGGTTTGTAGCACATTTTGTTTTGGTCTGGCATCCACACATTGCCTGAACGATGGCAGAAATGTATCGCTAGCGTTGGCCAATACTTCGAATAAAATAGTTCTTAGTATTGTCATCCAATTACTGTGTCTTTTTTGTACATAATTTCCGGTGTCATATTTACGCACCTGGTAGGCAAAAAGTTATGTGTTATGACTATTATTATTATTATTATTATTCGAAAATTGAGGAAGATAAAATATAGATACCGGGTGACATTGATGAGTGACAGCTGTGTTTTTTTTAACAAGGCAGAAAATGCTATATGCAATATGTATTTCCGATTTCGTCTTTTGGAATGGCAGACGCACTTCTCTTATCTTTTTTGTAGTAATAAAACATGAACACTTTTGCAAGAGAGATTTGTTGAATGACGATAATACTAACGTTCCTGTACAAACTAATTTTATTTCAGTCTGATCAAAAGGGTAATGTTGCACCCCAACAAATTAAATTGCAGCTTGTATAACCGTATTTAAAGGTTGTATAAGCATTATGAAACGCCATACATTTCAAGATTTAGTTGCGTCCTCTATCCCTCAAGGAATTGGTATCTCTTGGTTTCATTCGTTCGTACAGAAAGTTATTTCCTATCCTGCCTACACATTACGTAATGCGTGATACTAAAACAATGGATCTTAAAAACAGTAACACTTTCTGTGATCTGAGGGATTCTACCAGACCCTGGTCAATAGGGATTGACAACCCTACAAATTATGGAATACACACCCATACTGATGTGATATATTGAGTAAGAGTTTTAAGGTTCTTGTAAGGTCTCTATTGTGGACTAACCAAAGTTAGAACAGATTATAATTGGCATTTTGGCTGCTTTTAAAAGCAAAACCATCATATTTTAAAAAATGTACAAACAAAAGGCATTTTTTTCCAGGGTATTTACAAGTAATAATGTGTTTCAAAATGTATAAATAAATTCATTAAATTGTGATAAAACATAAAACTAGAAACACTGATATTTTAAAAGCAACACGCGCTATTCAGTGTCGAAAGATGACCAGCACATAACGTGTAAGGGGTAACAACTACCAATAATAACAAACAACATAACTTAAGTTGTTTTTAAAAAAGTATTCCTGGGTTCTAAAATAACAAGTGGTGTGTTTTAACGTCACTTGCATAGCTACATAAATACAGTAGATATAGAGCCCTGGACCTCATCATTTTAGGTACCTTCACACTTACCGCAATTACAAAATAGATTTTAGGGTGTCTACTAAAATTGCACTAAAAACAGGTCATGTAAGTACAACCTCTGCCTTTGTCGTCCGTCCTTGCTACTTGCTAGTTATTGCTAAGTTAAATTCTTATCTCATTCACTCATATTTCAACATTAATTTAATTGGTTATTATAATACAAATTAATACGCTTCAAAACCAGCCACTTCTTATTTAAATATTATATAAGTAAAATTTCTTATGTTTCATTTGATTATTCCTCACACCTTCAAAATTACGTAAACTAAACGCAAAAACCCAAATTCCTAAAATCATCCATCCACAGAACAAAAAAAAAAAAAATTCGGAATGTATAAACAAAAAAGTAACCGCTTAAACATTAAGTACACCAAGCAATACATGCTCTCCCAGTTTAGTATATCCAATAACAATCAAACTGCATAAATCAAATTTCATAGCCTAATTTACGTGTATTTTAAGGCAAGTCAAATCCCATTCCCAGGTACTCGCACATGCTGGAGATTTCCTGGTTTGTTCTAAATTTAAATTACAACTGGTTCGATCCCCAATTTTTGCGAATTAGGCCGGAACGCTCAAACTATCTAAATTAAGCACATGATCAAGCAACTAGTTTGCACTTTAATATTTAATTACACTTAATTTCGAAAAAAAAAATATTTCGGGTTTAACAAAAGTATTTCGGGTTATTTTACGAAACAAAATGAAATAAATATTTCAACAAAAAAACTATAATACATCAAAAATAACTTATCATAGCACAATATTTTTTAATAACTTCATCCCTTCGTTTGTTTAAAAAAATCAATAATATAACTAATAATAAACACTGTCAACATTACAGTGCAAGATCTATTATACAAAACAAACAATGTAATCACTAACCTATATTCTTTTCATAACAACATAATTTTATTCTCATTTTCTACAAAACCTAAAAAAATTATTAAGTTTTCTTCCTTCATTTTTATTTTAATATTTTTAAAAATAATTAATATCAATATAATTTATATAACTAATAATATATATAATTACTAATATATCTCTTTTATATTTTTCAATATTATATAAAATAACCATAAATTAAAAATTATATTTTTAATGTGTACGCCTACAATGTAAGATCTTTAACATAAAATTAACACATGTGCTATTGCTGTAGTCTCTGAAAATGGTTTTCCAGTGTCCTGATGATTAAACCGTCAGTACCTACATTAATATTCCCCAATTGTAGCCGACTGAAACTATTTTTTTTAAATTGATGCTATTATGCTCGAAGGCAATTAGAATGACCGACAATATGTTGTTTGTAGTGAGCGACCCACTTATTAAAGCAAGTCTTATGTATTTACTACACCACATAATATTCTTCCTTTATAACATGTCTAGGACTGCCATCATTCGTTTCTTTTGTAATTAGAGTTTCATCTTTTCTTGTCGAAACATGGTCCTTTGGGTCTAGTCCATTGATATTGCTCTTTCTCGTATTCGTTTTCTCTATGTATTTTCGATTTATGAAACATGTACATTTTGTATTTATTGTTTATTGTTAGAATCTTCTCTTCTTTTCATACACTCCTGTTATATCTGTAATTTTAATCGCATTTTATACATACATCTTCATTTGAAAAGTGCTGGAGCACTTCCGTTCATGACCTCGTTTTTCCTTCAAGAAAGTATGATCACTTCAATTAACTACCAGCTGGCATTTATGAAGATTTTTCGTAAACTTCACACATAAGGCACACAAAAGCTTTGAAAGTCGAGTGAATCCGGTCATTTTAAACAACATGTACTTTATAACACAAAGACATGTGCTGTGTCTGCTTCGAATATATACATTACGCAAACTGTATTGCTTAGTGTTACAGCCAGTGTCACCTCCCAAATATAGATTCGGAATAGTCATGTTGACAAGTAGTAAGTAAATTTTGTTGTGTCTCGTACTCCCTGGAGGATATGTAGATGTACTAATCTATCATTAATCTTGTTTTGTTTTGTTTTCTAGACACATTTGCAGCAAATCTATGAGCCAATCACAAATGAATCCTAAAGACAAGGCCTTGTGGTGCTGTTTGGTTCTGCTGTTTTTTACGATTAAACAAATTACAGGATTCAATGGTAAGGTTGCATTATAATATGAAATCTCACCAGAAATTACATTTATTTTCGAAAAGTATTAAAGAACAAATGGAATATATTCGTTATGAAGTAAATTTACGTTTATTTCTCTAATCATATTGTCTGCTCTTATTTAATTTACGGCAATAATAGATACAGAGCAACCACCAATCAAACCAGAATCAAATTGTAAACTTTACATAAGAAGAACTGCTAGAACTTATTTATTTATTTTGTTCAAATTGTTGTTAATTTTGTTGAGCCTGAAAAAGGACTGCGCACAAAATCAATAGAAAAGTCTTTTTGATTAAATTCTTTAAAATCTTGGATTTTGATACCCTGCAGAAAGGTCTCAAAGGGCACAGGTCATGGAAATTGAAACCAGAGCTTCTACAAACTAATCAAGTTTAAGATTACCTAAAGATGTTTATAATAGTTTTGTAAATTAAGTTTCTCATTATCATTTATAATGGTAACTCTAAAACTTGAGAGGGATTTTAAGTAAGTGAGCTCATATTTCACTAATCTTCTGGTACTTGTCATATGCTTGGCACCAGCAATATGTAAATTATTTCTCAACTCACATTATGGACAATATAATTCATCACCGTAATACGTTAATAATTATGGTATTGATGAAGTAATTCAGCCATAACTAAAACAAACATTTTGCTCTTTGCAAAAAGCAATCGCCTTTCATTATATTAGTGATCTTGATAGCGCATTAACGAAAAAGAATCTTATCATTAATGTTATTCTGTCCGTCCATTCTTGTCATAAAAATAAATCTCAAAACTACAATAGGTAGAGAGGTGGCTGAGGTGTTGTTAGAAAGGTCTTAGTTATACCAGCTCAGGGTCGCCATAACTGTTTTGATTGGTGCAGTGGATCAGTGTTGGCAACTCATTAATTTTAAAAAAATATCATGCTATCACTATACGTTAAACGTATTTGTACGAAAATTTGTAATTCATTTCTCCTGAGTCAAATTTGCCTAAAAGCCTTATATAAAATTCAAATTCAAAATATGAAAAGTGCAAACGGTTATTTAGGGTGTTTCCTCTTTTAAAAAGTGGTATTTATTAACTTGAGTGTTTCTGACTGAGATTGAATTTGTAGTGCAGTTGTTTCATTGACGCTTGTCTGACCGGTTACTCCTTTTTGTGTTGTACTTTACTAATGGTTTCTGTTTAATTTGTATCCTGGTGTAGTACCTACTTGACATTTACCTAGTGCGTGGTTTACCAAACAAAATATCCTAATTGTAGATTCATGAAATTTGTCTTATGTGTGGTAAAAAATGCCAAGCGATAAATAAGATAGAAAAGTCAGTTTTCACAGCATCTACTAGAAACAATCCACACACTCTACAAGTGCTCAATGTGGATTACCTAGTGTTTCATAGTAAAACTACTGTGAAAACTCGGCTACACTTTACTCTTAATCTCTTGCGTAATGGAAGCAACAGTCGCAACTATCCTTGGCTGAATACAGGTACGCTCCCAGGTACAGGGAACACAACCAGATCTTTTACATATCATAAACGACCACAGACAGAAATTAATTATGTGGTGTAATATCAGGGGACTTCAGGATATAGTAGCATGGACATTTCGTTCGGACCTTTATGACCTATCCAGAAATGATGACAACTTCATTTAATTATTCCCTAACTTCCAGTTGAAAATTTCCTCCACAAAATGTTGTTGTTAAATCATCCTGAGCTGACAGAAAAATACATCCTGGAGGATGCTTAAGATGGACTCTCTAACTGATTTCTCTTGAATAAAGAACGATACATAAAAATTTCGATTAGAAATTATGCCGGCAAACTTAACTTTTGCAGAAGACTTAACTTTCATTTTTCACAGTAATGACTTTTTATATGATGGTTTCATTTCGCACATAATTAAAATTGATAGTATTCTGCCAAAATCAGCATTCCCTTCAACCTTTTCTGCCTAACCCCAGATCCATGTGTACTCTGTAGTTGTTTTATCAAGAGCTTAAATTAATCATATATTCTTCAGATATACCATAATCTACACATGTGATACAATGAATGTGGTATCTCAAACATAGGTTTCCGTATCCTTTCATTTACAGATTTAGAGCCGAAAGAATATGAATTTTACCCAAGCCTCGGCTACTACAAGTTTCATGAACAAAAGACAACATGGGAAGAAGCTGTTCTCATTTGCGAAGAAGAGAGAGCACATTTGATTATTCTCAACTCCATTCAAGAAGTTCATATAGCACAAGATATGTTCAACCCATATGTCCAGGACAATACTACAAGAAATAATCCAGAAAATTACATTCATGTAGGGTTTCATCGAAATCAAGGAGGTGACCTCATGACTATATTTTGTAAGTAATAGCACAACGTGCAATATAAATTTAACTGTTTAGTGTTAAACACATAAAACTCATTTAAAATCATGCACTGGATTACAACTAAAATTCAGCATAAGAAATTCATAATTACAAAGTGCTGAAATCTAGTTGAACATCGACATTCTAGCACTTCCTATTACATGTTTGAAATTATAATAAGATCGTTTATAAATGTACATTCTATAGTCAAAATCGACAGTATTTACGTTATCGCATGATTTGTGTCTTAAAGATCACATCGACATTCATAAAACGTGTGTAAACAAATTTACTTTCAGCCTTATATGTAACTTATGAACGCAAAAAAGTTACTGATCTTCTTAGGAATAAACTCAATTAGTCAGTACTTCTTAAAGAGCGCATTCAGCAGTAGAGCAGTTATGCATTACCTAGGGTGATTTCATTGAACCAAAGAGGTTCAAAACGGTATGTTTGCTCAGGAAATGAAATATCTTTAGGAATTGTAAAGATATTTCCTACTGCTTTTTTCACTTAACGTAAGCAAACAAAAATATAATTCGACAAGTTAAAATGTCTTATCATTTATTTATTTATTACGCCTATCTAATCAATTTCTCTAATCTAACAATTAAGTAACAACATTAACCACTAACCATAATACTATAATTTACAAATATTTGTTGTAGTATGGAATGCCTGAGGTAGAATAAATAACTCATAGCTTATATTGAAATATTGTTATATGCATGTTTATGTGTGCCTGTGGAGTAAGAATAGATGCAGCTGCAATCTGCAAAAATCATTACTTGTCTTAAGGTGTGTGTGATTTGGAAATCATTCAAAAGTACAGCCCAATAGAGATATTTGAATGTACATTGAGAAATACTCTCAAGGGTTGTATCTAAACCAGTGTTGTTAAACAATATTTGTTGGGCTACACCAACACCATTGTGTCTAAAGAAAAAATAATCTGAAAATTTGCCCTTTCGAATTTTCTATATATAATTTGAAAGGAAGAAAGTGTAAAAAGTTTTACTCAATGACTTTGATTATAGTAGAAATCATTCACTTCATTACTATATGCATATCTATACACCTGTTGTTGAGGTGCTGAGTTGTTTTGTTCTGCAGGACGCTGTCATCTGCCACTTTACTTTAGAACATTATCTGACAGAGTGTAACCATGACTAATGTATAAGTCCGGAAAGCGCAACAAATATCAAATTCATCCTATTTTGGTTAGTCTATTCCTGTGGGAGGATTTCACATCGTTTTAAAATACTAAATATTCTCTCAACATCTGGGTCAAGGTGAAACAAAAATTATGATGTCAATATCTGAGAGTGTTTTGTATGAACATTGAGATTAAGAATTTTATATGATATATCCTCATGTCTGATCTCTGTTGTGTTGCTCACAGTTTTGAATTGCGCAAAGCTTAATTTTGTTCACTGCAAATCAATTTTGACGATTACATGTTCAGTTAATGGGATTATACATTCCTTTTTCGGCTAATGGGATTATACATTTTTACAATCCCGAAACTATTTTGTAGTCAAAGTAATCAATGACAATTTATACAGAACCTGAATATTTGTTGGCAGTAAATGTCGGACTACGTGTGCTAAGGAACATTAGCACCTTTCGCGAAAAGTTTTCATTATCAGACGGAATTTGCAGTCTCTGTTTTCAAATTAGCTAAAACAAACTTCTACTTCATGACCCAAATACTCGTACTGAGACTTGAATTTCCTAATGCTCATGGTTTCTAAATCGCCTTCTCAATATAACTCGAAATAACAATCACTTACAAAGATCGTAAGTAGAAGTCAGTCTTTAAGAAGTATGTGCAATTGTAAAGAGATACACTGCAAATTGTACGGAGTAGTCTTAAAAGAGATGCATGTTATCCAAAATGTACGAAAAGCTAATGAACAGACTTTATCGAAAAATAATTAATCACAAAATATTAGAAAATGTACATGAGTAAAAAATGAGCTAAACACTGTCCCAAACAGAATTAAATTCACCATTATGTTGAAAGACGTACACGAGTTTAACTCACTCCTATTCACCACGAGACAAAGATGCGTTAGAAAGAAAATTCATTTCAAACCTTTGGACGTGGAGGCGTTACGTTATAAAATAAAGCTTTTTGAACTCAGATTGAGTCAGACGTTCAGAAGTCTCAAATATAAACCTATAAATTAATTACGGAAAAATAAAATATTATTAATGAAAACAATAGTATGTTATCTCTCGAAGTTTAGTCAGAAAATAAGTCATACCTATTCCGTCGAGTTGGCAACGTTATTCGACGTTATTGCCAAGATAAAATTATTGATTATTTTAATATACATGTTTCAAGCATTTTTTACTGGTCTTTACAATAAAATACAGTCGAGGAAGAAACATATAATCATCTATGACAGTGACAGTCAAGGTTGAAATGGAAGATAATGGTCTACACGTCGCGCATTCACCTACCATTTTAAAAATATTTTAATATTCAAGCATAATGCTCCAGTGAAGATATATAGTAAATATGAAATTATATTTGAATAGATTCTTATAAGATTCGGCATTTCAAACATTATAAAGAACCATAAATACAACAATTGCGGAACACGAAGGTCTGTGGTCAAACACTATGCATTTATTTTATGTACGTGGTCCCTGAGCTCAAAACTATTAGTACAACACTTTTCTAAACTCAAATTTAAGTATATTTTATACAATTTACTATTACATTTTAATATCGTGGTCTAATATTTCATTTTGTTTCACACAACGTAGTTCACCCACTGAACAACACTGGATACACTACGTTCAATTTTGGAGAGCCAAACGGAAGTGGTGATTGCGGAGCCATGTATATGGATGGTACCTTAGACGACAACGAATGTGATTATCTTCGTTACTTCATTTGTGAACAAGTTATCTAAATAACAATAACGAAATACAAACTTTCATTTTTCAATTGAATGGCTTATTATTCAAGGCAAAAGTAATCGAGGACTAATCAAACACTTGTTGGAAATATAATGTCATTGCTCATCAACACTATATTATTTTTATTCATAACTGGGGATGATCAATATATTGCTGTTACAAGTAATTTAAGATTTCTGTAAGTATATAAATATTTCTGTTCTAAATACCCATTGGTTAAATGTATATGATCATTCAAAATATCACAAATGGTTAATGGTAAGATCATAAATTAATTATCTATTACATAGCTGATAGGAGATAACGTTACAGAAAGTGTTGTACTTCGCTCTTGGCTATCACAATACGTGTTTGCTGGTTTAATGAAATTATATCACAATGTGAAATTGAGATTACAACTGTATTCAATATACATTTTCTTCATATCTCTAACTTACGTCGCAGGTTGACTGAAAAGTTGCTAAGATAAATCAATGAAGTATATCTCACAGAATAGGCACGCTAATGTCTGTGTTAGAGTCTAAGTCCTTATTGTATGTGTGTCTCTGTGTATTTCCCTGTAGATAAAAAAACTTGTATAAGTAATTTTAATGCTAAGTGCTTAACGGAGGTACATCCGAAGAAAACAAATCTCTGGAAGCTTAGTAACTAATATAAGACATATTTCTGTTTATCTCTATCGATGTAATGAGACGTCATAAAAGCTGTACAGGGTTAGTAAAGCTCGTATCGATATATATTTAAAGCTCGTATCAATATATTTCTAATATTTCACTTATCAACGTTATGCACACAATGTTGTTCATTCTGAACAAGAGAGTCATAAAGCAGCTTATTCGATGTATACAAGATATCATAGAAAGGCATTGACTCTGAAATGATGATGAATTGGAAGATATTTTGTGCATCCCGAAGCTAACCCCCGTAATTGGCTGGGATACAGTGTACAGCTTGCTTAGTTTCTTTTTTTCACAATATGTGAAAGGACTATATATTTCTATCCTCGGTTGTACAAGGAAATGTCACCATAGTAGACATCGTCTTCTTCACGTTTCTAACAGTTCCACAACCAAAGATCTACACTACCTAATACGATGCAGTATGTTGTACCTCGCTTATTAACTTCAACAATTTGGGAGGGTCTGCGATTTCCTACATTCGTCTCCTTGGTATCTATATTTTGAAATGTACTGTTAATTCAATGAGGATTTCTTTGTCTGACATGTCACACAGGGGACGTTTGGCCAGTATTATCACACAAAATTTTGAAAAATGTCTAAACGTTACGTCATAACGTCATTAAATAAACCCAACGGGTTTTGTGGAGGGAACCCAAAAACCAAAAAGGGATTCTTTAGACAAAATTTTAGGCAAAGTTAGGGCTGCAAGACAATATTTGTAATTTGGAAAAGGGGCCACAATTTGCGTCATAAAGTACATAAAAAATTATTGCGTCTTCTTGTTACTTTCCATGTACCATTCATGGAAACACCTCGTAAGATAAAATTATTGATGGAAAAATTACTTTAATACAACTCTTTAAAAAGAAGGCCTAATTTACATCATAAGGTAGATGAAAAACTCAACTGGACTTTGTGTGGACTGACCCCTAAAAAGTTATTCATGTAGTTTAGGGATTCATGTAGAGTAACCATTCACAGCCACTTATCGCTGCAAGGTAGCGCTCGTACAACATTTTGGGGTCAGTAATCCGTTCCTTCATATGACATTTCTTAAAGGCGTATACATGTTCTTCATGTCGGAGTACGCAACACATTGTCGTGTTCCTGCGCGGCTGCCGAGGCTGTGCTGAGTTTGTGTTTTTTGTTTCATCGCATCCCCTTTTACACATTCCACTACCTATGCGATTCGAGCTGGCTGTACTCGCTGTCTCCGTATTTTTGTTTCGGACAAAGTACTTCTGAAGGAACTCATTCTTGTGCTGTTGAATAATACAATATACACGTGGTTTTCTAATGGTCATTCCTTTGCTATCACGCCGCTGTTCTATTCTTGAGAGACTGTACGTTTCTTTTGAAAGTGTAAGTATGTACCACTACCATATATAAGGTACTATTGAAGCTATAGCTGGAACATGGAAACGTCACATTCTACCCAAAATATTTTAACGGTGCTACTAACACATCATCCTGACAACAGTAGCGCTGTGTAATCTTGGAGTGGAAAAGGACCAAGATCAAATAGGCAAATCTTATCTCAATCAACAGTCTGTCTAATCTCATGACTACAATTTTTAATCATAGAAGGAAACAAAATCCAATGGCCATAAAAGATATATTTCTCCTGCGGCGATCGGTAAACATTTTTAAGTTCTTATCGTCTACGTCTATTCGTACTTTGATTCCCTTCCAGAGTCCTTAGAACTGGAAACCTCGTTTTCGTCTGATATACCTCAACACTTCAATAATACTTCTTCACATTCTTGTAGATTTTGATAAAGATATGGCCGACCGTTTCTATTGAGATTGAATTATGTGTCCGTGATCTTCTGTGGTCAATATCTTGAGTTGATTTGAATCACTTGCATTTTCCAAATGATTCAAATGGTAGAAATGACTCAAATGGTAAAAATTTGTTGTTCAGGCTGTTTTATGCTTGAAAAGGATTTAGAAATATTATTAAGGTTACTTCCCTTGAGAAACAACATACTGAGCAGCTGCGCTTGGAGTTCTTGGATACTATCTAGTTGTAAACACGGAAAGTAAGCAGGGCGCTGAATCACAGGGAATGCGGTACTCTAGAAGCAAGTGACACGCTCCTGGGTATTCCACTGTATGGAACTGATCCAAATACAACCATTCGATGGTTAGATGTTAGCATGACTAGAAAGCGAAGAGTCAAATCTCGTTCTGAAATATCTAAACTGGCATCTGACTCAACTGACCCTTCTAAAGCAATCCAAATGTGTTTGCGCGACCGGGTGCTCTTGAATTTCTTAGCAGATCTATTGCCTGATCTTGACCGTTTACTCTCAATTTCTTCTTGGACGTTTTTAGAGAAAGGATTGCATAAGAGCTTTTATCTGACTCGGATCAAAGTTTAGTAGATGTATTCCGCTAAGGTTACACGTGACAGTGGCCACACGTAAATACACTCGTTCCAATGTCCAAGATAACGCTATTCAAGCTTAAACCTTGACTCTTGTGAACAATAATCCCATAAGCAATTGAGATAGGAAGTTGGGTCCGGTGTATATATATGCTTTATTCATTAACACAAACTTGGCTTTTATGGGCTCCAAATCATGCACTAAACCATAGCCAAATTTTATACGGATTGACTTTACTTTTTCCTTATTATCAATATCCCAGGCAACAGACTGGACTATGCCAACTGCGCCATTTACCAATCCCAGAGTGACATCAATATTACGGCGAAGCATGACTCCTAGTTTTATCACAATGGTATGTTCAAGACCAGCTGTCATTGAACAGTCTTCTACCATCTGCTACAATGCTTTTTTCTACCTTTGCTCGTAAGTACCTCGGACATTCGATCGAGTCCTGAGCAATCAGTTTGATTTCTGTAGATGATATATTTTCTAACATAGCCTGGTTAAGTATGTTGCACATATTTCTGGTCGGAGCCAGGCAAACTGTTTCAGCGGGAAGCTTTTCAAATAGCTCCGTAATTTCTTGCAGTCTACCATCCATGCTTTCACTTTTGAACGCGACTTTTCAAGAGTTTAACATTTTGACATCGCGTTCTTCCACTATGCCTACACGAAGCCTTTTCAAAGCATTCGTAAATGCTGGATCATTTTGTTGCCGCATGTTTATCATAAGTTCGTCATATGTAAACAACTCCTGCCCAAGATTGATTACATTAATTCCTCCGATGAAGTTTTCAACCAGCTGTTTTGAAAGCGCTTCATATGGAGGATACCCATGCACGGTTGGCAACTGCAGGAGGTCACCAAATAATAATAAATGCCTCCTCCCAAACCAACCATCAGATTCGTCAGCAGTACCAAATATTTCTGCCATCCGCATGTGAATGTAGACGAGTGTAAGATTAGAAACCATCGAAATCTCGTCAATAATGAACAGGATCCTGTTCTGCATTTCCGCACGCACTAAATTTAAAACTTCATCAGATAAAAATCTAAATTTGGGTACACTACCATGTTCAACAGGTAACAGAAACAGCTGATATATTGTAAGCCCATTTATGTTAAACGCGGCAATTCCGGTTGGAGCTCTCACCGCAACATTTTTCCCAAGTGCAAGTTTAATCCAAGCTCTTATCGTATTAATTAGAAAACTTTTACCGGTTCCTCCAGTTCCACTAAAAAGTGTCTAATATCATTGACTGCTCTTTCGACGCAAATTCCATCTACAACAAAGCGAAAAATCCGTCTCTCATCCTCATTAAGCTGATTAAACATCTCTTCTACATCACATTCCTCGTCTATCATAACGTTTTCAGCTCTCAAATCATCCATAGCCGATAGTGCCTCGTTAGCCTCAAAATTTACTGGGTTATCAGGACCCTCATCTTCAATCTCATCACCAGCATCAATTTCCGCAATTTTTGCTTCAATTAATTCAAACGCATATTCAACTCTCTCGCGTAGCTCACTTTGCACTTCCAAGTATTTTTTGAACCCCTCCTTTAACATATCTTTACAAGCATGGAAAGCCTCTGTGTACATGCTAAAACCATTCAAAATATCATCCACGTTTAGCTATGGTTTGAACATTAGCAGCAAGGAATGGCAATACAACTCCGGAAATTGAAGAGTGTTATACTTGTAATGGTTGATTAAATACGGGCGTTCTCGTTTTCTCAACCACTTATTTTTACCAACCTCATAAATGCTACCTTCATCCACTCTCACAGGTTTTGATGTAAAAACATCAAATATCCTAACAAAATCGTACAAGCGCATTTCTTCCAAATCTTTTCGCCTGTTTGGATAATAATCATCAACCCAGGACTAGTAAAAAAGGTCAGTTGAGTCAGATGCCAGTTTAGATATTTCAGAACGAGATTTGACTCTTCGCTTTCTAGTCATGCTAACATCTAACCATCGAATGGTTGTATTTGGATCAGTTCCATACAGTGGAATACCCAGGAGCGTGTCACTTGCTTCTAGAGCACCGCATTCCCTGTGATTCAGCGCCCGTAAACCTATATTGAACAATCGACTGCAAAGAAATTTAGTAGAATTAATTTGTTGGAAAGTATCCATTACGTGCCCCTTCTCACTCATAGTTGTGTACTTCGTGACATAGTAGTTCAAAATTGCAGATTTTTTCCCACCAAACTGCAAATCCATATTCCCGTTCCAAGCAATCAGTACGGCAGGATTGTAATCGTTTATGAACGTCTCATCTTTGCTTCTTGGAAGCCTATACAGCATGTTGTTACTAGACAGTGTCTTGCGACCAGCTATAGATTCAGTTACACTTCTAAGGACAAACTGATCAGTTTGAGATCTAGGGAAGCCGAAACGGCAAACCCTTTTGAAACCACTCTTGTTTTTTTATTTCTCATGCAATAATTGTTATGCCGATGTGTCTGGAAATTTTTCACCCGAGGGAACAAAGTTGGGTTCAGATTCCTATCTGGAATTTTTCAGGTCACATATTTTAAAATAAACTCGCTTACTTCCTTTTCTGACGAAGAACGTATAACTGGCGCATCCTTGACCCACAGTATCAGATGAAAGTGTTGTTGTCCACATGACTGGTATTCTCGTCTCCAGAAATAATGTTCAATTTTTCCCAAAGGCGCATCATCAGACAGAAGGAAGTCTAATATTACCTTGAATTTATTGTCTATGAACCGAGATGTTGAAACTGGATCACTAGCGACTAATTCAGCTATCGATTTGTTGGCCATTTCCGGACCATTCACACTCTTAATATAATGACCTAGGTCATCCCAAAGCCACTCACTGGGACTAATAGTCAAAAACCACTCAGCCGGACCATAATACTGCGTCATACACTGAACATCATTACGCGGGCGGTTCCAGTATTGTTCGCTGTTAGGCAACAGAGAAAAAAATGCCGTCAACTCTCCTTCAAGTTCTTCTTTAGAAAGCATATGGAGATACTGAGTGGCAGTCAACTTCACTCTTGTACTGAATGTGTTAAGCTTATAAAATATCCCAGCACCGATTTGTTGAAGATTTGTGTCATTCAGCAAATAAAAAATATATTGCTGGTTCAGCCGGAATTGTGAGTGCTTCGACTTCATCCTCACTTTAACAAACTCCGAGCTACTCAACTTTATTTCTCGCGGATGGAATTGTCCAAACTTTCCTTCGGGGTAAAGATCTGGAAAGCACTTAACTTTCAAAAGCTTATCACGAGAATCTATGGAATCAGCACTAACCTTAACCATTTGGTAAAGAGCAGTTGCCCTGGTATTTTTCCTGTTCTTATGAATCTGATATATTGTATATTGAGCATAATAAACTTCAATATCTTTTTGTGACGTTATCTTAGTTAGAAGTGCCGCACCATCCCTTCCTACCTCACCGGCTTCCTCCCCTACATTGCACTCTACCTCTACCAACTTTTCTAACAAATCACCAGGTTATTTCGGTAACACTATCGAGTGGTACAGCTGATTGCAACCTTTAAGATACTTTAACACTCTGTAAATCTTATCCACTGAAACGAGGCTCTCCCAAATAACTTTTCTTTTTGTTGGAGCACCACGAACCATGACAAATAACTCTGGGTTATTATTAATAGGTTCTTCCGGTTTCATAAGTTTCTTTAGCGTGCATTCCAGAGGCAAAGGGAGCAGAAATGTCCTGCCTTTAACCTATTTTACCATTTACTTGTTTGGTAGATTTTTCTTCCCAACTGGTTGCATATCTACAACTACTTGGAATGCTTTGGCTCTTTGAATCAGAATTTTTCTCATATTCATTTAGCTGTTAGAGTTCCTCTGGACGATAACTTACAAACAATCCATTTAAAATGCACGTAGGAGGCATGGCATCGTTGCGAAAATCACCAAAACAGTAATTGCAAATGAAGCTACTCCGCTAAATGTTATACTCGTCGAGGTAATCTGTAAGTCTTTTCCACATTGCACATGTTAGCGGTTTTCTCATTTTTTTCGAGGCAAGTTACGTCCCTACGAAAGCAAAGCTTCTGACAAGATACACAATCATGTATCGGCGTATCTAGCGATTTCTTTGTCAGGGCCTTGAAGTCTTGTTGAAATTTCCTAATTATTTCTTCCTCCTTAATACAATCCCTTTCATTACTTGCTAGCACAAATTTTCCGGATTGAGGTTTTTTTTTAGATATTTGTCTTAAACTCTTAACATCCGCGATTCCTATAGCTAAGTCAATCCTGCGCAAATATTTAAAACATTTTTCGTACCAGTGTACGGACTTTAGGAAAATGTGGTTTGATTTGGTTCAGTAAACGCATTTCCTTGCTAAAATGGTGTGTTAATAACCTCTGTGGAGTTCCCTCACATAGTGACGTTAAAATACCTTCTAAGGTTTTAAGCTGATCATACGAAAAATCACATATCAAATGACTGCATTCTCAAATAACTTTGCCACGGTATGTATGTTGCACACTCACGGTTTTAAGAAAAATATTCATGAACAGACCGTCATCATCAAAAATGCTTGGTTCAGTATTATTCATCACACCTCTATAACATGTTTCATAGTAATACGGTTCTTGGCAAGGAGTGTGAATGGATGGACCGAATATCCACATGAATTTCGAAAAAAATACCTATTTGGTTCTCTGCATTTTGCATTCTATCAAGAAACACAGTAACCATTTTCTTTCACCTTTTCCAATACATTTATATATTGCCGAACAGCATTTGATCTTTCAAGCAGAACCCATTTCATCGTGGCTTCTGCTTCCATACGTTTGTTCGATGCGCCTTTTCCTCGAACTTTCGTCATTAATTTTAGTAGCACTGTCTTCAAATTTCCCTTAAATTTAAATAGAGATCTACTCCCTAACTGATACTTTCCTTTTACATTATTTTATAGCAGCCCTAACAGCCTTCAGATGCACTTTCATTTTCTGGGTATAACGCCTCACCCACCTTCGGTTCACCTCCGGATTTCGTTTGCTATAATTTGCAACTGCCTTGCGATGTACTTGTGCATTTTGTGTGGCATATTTCCTAACCGCCTTCCAATTAACCTGGGGATTATTTTTTGCATATTTCTCAATCGCCTTCCGATTAATCTGGGGATATTTTTCGGCATATTTCTCAACCGCCTTGCGGTGAACCTGGGGATTTTTCAGCATATTTCTCAACCGCTTTGCGGTGAACCTAGGGAATTTTAAGGCATGTTTCTCAACCTCCTTGTGGTGAACCTGGGGGTTTCTTTCTGTATATTTCGCAACTGCCTTGCGGTGAATCTGGGTATTTGTTTCGGCACATTTATCAACCGCCTTGCGGTTAACATGCGGATATTTTTCTTGTACGTTTGAGAATTGGGTCTGATTTGCTCAGCTCTACTAAGTTCAGAATTTTTCTTGGGACCACGCTTATTTTTCCTTCGTCTACCAGCACTCTCACATACATTCGATTCAAAAACATCTTGTGCATCCCACTTTCGTTTTTTACCGATTGCACTCTGAGGTGAACTAATAACTGACTCCATTTTACTTTTTGCTGTAACCTCACTTATTACACAAGTCTTATCAGGGTTACATCTTCTTTTTGAATGACCTACGTTCCAAACATCGTCATATGCATCGTAATGACCCCCTCTGAAGGTTTCCCGAAAACCTAAGCCTTTTTGGAATTATGGACCCGAAACTATAGACCTGCTTCCTCTCCATATAAATTTCGAAACAATGCCCAAGAACTATTTCTGATGTGGCTTGAATTTCGCATGCAGAACCGTAAGTTTCGCGCCTCATGGCCTGCACGTAGTCATTGCAATTGGTGTAAGGGTTTCCAACAACGTCACACGTCCTCATTTGGTTTTCCTCCCACCTTCCCATTATATATTCAACTATCTCCACTCTTATTTGTAGGTGACGTTCTTCATTACCGAACAACAAATATGCAACGCACGAAACAAACATGATCCATCTCCCAAAAGCTTAACAATTTGGACGTTCAACTTGGAGCCGTCGGGTAACTTAGCTATCTCCATGATCATACGTATTTCAGTAAAGGAAATGACAAACTTTTCCTATATACTTAATAGCATTCGCCTACAAGCTGATGCAAATCAAAACTCACAACACGTTTCCAATAAACGCGAATAGCGTACACTAATATCAATAGAAACACGTAGATAGCCAGTAAGGATATGGAAGCTAAGCGTATCTAACAATTAGCGATTCCTTCCGGAATGATTTGCGATCATATAATATCCAAACAATCAACTAAACCTACTTCAGTGTCCTAAACATAAAATAATAGTGATGAAAATCACTAATCGTACAAAATAAATGAAACTATTAACTATATAGACTATTAACACTAATCTAAACCTTCTAACAAATAATATATTAACGAAAAATAGCGTTTCAACACTGCTTGCTGTCAGCTAACACCTACACACAGTCTAAGCGCTGCGAAACCAGTAAATGCTCTAACCGCATATCAACATGCACGGCAGTGCATGAGCCAAGTTCTTCGCGTCAGAAAACATCAGCACTGCCAGAAGCATGTTATACAGAAACAAGAGTTTATGGCAAAATTGACGATTTCGGGGCCCCGTAAGAAAAAAGATGTTAAAGATAGGAATATGAGCTTTTGCCGTTAAGGAGATATGGTAAATATATGCAGATGTACAAAATTTCATATTCGTATCTCAAACTATGTTCTAGTTGTGGACACGTGAAATTGCACATTTTAGGCTAACTGACTCACTCATTCACTCACTGACTGACTAACTCACTCATCATATTGTTTAGGGTGTTTGGAGTAAGCTAGAAACATGAAATTTGGTATGAAGGTAGAGGATGATAAGTAGATAAAGGAAAAATTCCGACATTTTGAAAAGGTCGCCATCTTGGATTCAAAATGGCCGCCAAACCTAAATTTCAGAGAATACAGAGCCTAAACGATTAAAGATAGAACAGTGAAATTTGGTATGAAACTACATCATTGATAGCAAATTAAGAAACCTTTTCAAAAATTTGAAAAAGTCGCCATTTTGGATTCAAAATGGCCGCCAACCCTAAAACTTTAAAGAATACACAGCCTAAACGGCTGCCGCTAGAATAATGAAATTTAGTTTGACGGTACAACATTATTAGTAGATTATGAAAGTATTACAAAATATCTCTAAAGACGCCATCTTGGATCCAAAATGGCGGGCGTCATAAATCCATTTTCCAACTGCTTGAGCCAGAGATACGAAATTTGGCATAATGTATTATTATGAAGAGTAGTTTAGGAAAACATAACAACGTTTTAAAAAATTCACCATCTTTGATTCAAAATGGCAGCTGAAATACCACTTTTCACATCGTTCGAGATAGAGAAATGAAATTTGGTATGACAGTGTATCATCACGAGTATGTCACGAAAATATAAGAAAACGTTAAAAATGTGTCCATCTTTTATCCAAAATG
>JAGDQP010011425.1:4051-53017 GCA_022664845.1 Lepisma saccharinum
CGCCTTGCAGGCCCAGCTTCAGGAACTTCCTACGCCAGCAACATCTTGGATTCTAGGCTCTCTGGTTTGAGATATGGTTCTGGTTACTCTACAGGTCTTCTTGCATCCCGATTAACTGCTGCACCTCTTGCATCAGGATCCATTGGCCTTGCATCCCCCACCACAGGAATTTCTTACACCGGCAATATTCTGAACTCTAGACTTGCTGCTTTGAGATACGGTGCAGGATATTCCACTGGACCTCTAACTACTGGATTGCCTGCTGCCTCTCTCTCATCTGTTTCTCTCGGTCTAAGACCATCTGGACTCTCCAGTGCGTACAATTATAACCTTGGTGGTTCCGTCCTTGGAAGACCCTCTGCGGCACTTACTTGGTCATCTTCTCCTTTGAGTGGTGCTGTTCTAGGATCTTCTTGGAGTGGTTCTTATCTCGGTAGTCCACTTGCAGCATCTCTTCTTGGAAACCGATGGGCACTTAAAGGATAAAAATAATTGTTAACATATATGGCCATTATTACGTTTTCCGCTTTGTACGGAAATTCGAAATTTATAATGTCACTGTAAAAAAAATTAATAAATATGTTGCATTTAGTAAATTATTTTAATTCTCACTGAAATTATAGTTGATACTCATAGTCAGTTATAATGAAAAATATTTTAGTTAAAATTAATTTTAGAAGGTTTATCAATGAAGGTGTACTGTTTAAAAAATATCTGCACTACAGTATTCTTGTGCATCTGTTTTCACAGGATTCTTTTTAATATGAGAACATGACGTCGAACAAAGATATTAAAAAGTATTTTCATAATATTTAACTAAAATTTGAAATCGTTTTAAATATGACTTTTATAATATTCTTCTCGAATTAGTTTTCTTACAGGTTAACCATTTCATATCTTTGGAAGCAACAAATAAAGCATCTGGATATACAAATTAGATAAAATGTTTCTACTGCTCAAGGTATAAAACCGATAATTTAGTCACAAAAGAAGTTAATATGGGTAACTGTTACATGTACGTTGAGCGTGCTTAAATATCACTCTTACCGTTTTTGGAAAATGTGATTTAGAACATGTAATCTGTGGTATGGCACATGAACTTTCCACAATACGATTTGAAACTATCATATACACTAATAAAATAAGTAGAGATGTACAATAGACCATCAATATAAACATTTTTCGTATATGTACGATGTTGCATTTCTTACTACTTTTCTTGCTTCATAATTGAAAAGAATACTGTTCTTCACCATAATCTTTTCTGCTTTACTTTTCAGAGCATTGTATAATTTTTAAACATTGCTCCTTCTGGTCATGATTTGCATTATTATAATAAATACTTTTTCTAAGTACTAAACTTACTCAACAGAATCTGTAAGATTTGCTGTCTTCATCACGTAAATTTTAGGTTTCCTCGGAGCAAAAGTAATGTACTAATAAAGTTTGTCGTTTAAACACATAATAAAAATACATATTTTTGTACATAAACGTGTTTAGAAATTTCTTAAAGTTATATTTATCGACGTTGGTATGTGCTGAACGTTTATCTGTATCTCTGTACTGACACTTGCTTGTCCTTTATTCAAACTGCAAACTACTAACGTTCTTATTGCACAAATGCTACAAACAAAGCGGAAACGGGTCATCGGATCAATCGGAATCATTTAGGTGATCTTTTGGACCAGCTAATTGAGTCTATGCTTTGGTCTCATCCTGATACTGTGACACGATTTCGGTCCGGCGACCCGGAGAGCCATGCAGTGTGTTTAATTATTCCCTTGGATATGAACAGTGTTTCTTTCAGGGATGTCTATGACCGTAGGTATTACCACCTCACCCAGGGAACGAAGAATATTCCGCCGAAAAATTCAGTTCATTAAGTTCCCAGATCAGGTCATTGGGGCAAAGTTTCGGACTGAATTACCCGGTCGCCGAGTTACCTATGTCAGCGTAAGAAGGGTTATTGGTTTTAGCACTGGTTAGAAAGTACATTTTTTCAGAAAACTCTATAACGTAGCAAATAATGATGGAAAGTAAAGGAGCTGTCTGACTATTTTCTAAATAAGAGCAAACTTTATGGGACGCGTTGGCTCAGTTGCGGTCGAGCGGTCTAGTGCGAAAGTCTGTCGACTCAAAAATCGTGGGTTCGAATCCCACCTCGGGCATGGATGTTTGTGTATTTTAACTTAGGCTATAAATACTATAAACGCATAAATAAAGGTCACAACCAAATAACTAAAAATACGTATTGTAACAGGAAAATAAATAAACGAGTTTTATTTTATAAAAATGTTGGTATACTGCTCATTCTGGTGCGTGGGGTCGTCGGTTAGATCCCTGCTCATGCCATGTGGACTTTGTTATCGACAAACACCGTGGGCACAGGTTTTCTCGGAATTCTCCCGTTTCCTCCCACTTTCTTCATTCCATCATCATTCATTCGACCTAATCTAAAGTCCTTCAAATAAATACAATTCAAAGAATGAGATTCTATTTAGTTTTAAAAAGGTTCTTTGTACTCCTCTAGAATAATCCAGTTTTGATCCATCCACGTGCCTTTAAAATGCCAAAAGATAAAAAATGAATGTGTTTTATCAGTTAAGTGGTTTCGTTAAAGCAGGAATGGTGTATGAAATGTCGACCGCTTAGAATACTGGTGGTAATTTGTAGCTTTAATAAACTTAGTCACGAGAAACAAAGCAAGTGTATCACTTTTCTCACCAGTTTGACTCCGTTTAACGAGAAAGTAAATCTAAGCTTATCAAGGAACATCGTACAAAAAGTTTGTATAAGAAAGTGTTTAAAGAGTAATCGTGAAAATGAAGCTTTCAGATATCCTTCTTCAGAACACCTTACTTCTTCTACATAATCGTTCCACGAGGCCTAAACTATCTATATTTTTACAGTGTAACAAAGCTACAGTCGTGATATATTTAAAACAGGTTTAATCATTTAGATTAGAGTTTCTTATTGAGACAATAATAATATGGTTATTGTAATATATAGATAGGTATAGTCACGGAAAAGAGTATTCCGATAAAATAAATTAGGTTTTTATTTCACTTATATTTATGGGGCAGACAAACAGCTATGCTTAAGCCGTGACATGCTACAAGCTTATTCTATAAGGTTCTTATCTAGCTTATAATTATAACATATAAAATCTAAATGCTTTGTTTCCGGAATACATTTTTCCCGACTGTCTCTAATGCAGTTCATTCATCCATAAACGTAAGACACAAATTATCTATCATGCCGACTTTCTACCAACATCCTCTCATTTTTCTTGGGTATAAACTGTTATAATTGAATTGAATTTATTAATGACATTTAGGAGCGTACGTACGGCTCCGGCTGGTGAAGGATAGGACAAAGGATGAGAGAAGGAGTCAAACAGGGCTTAAGTTGAATTTGCCTGCTATGACTGAGGTCGAAATTTGGACAATACTCAATCCGTTTGTTGCCGAAATAAGGACCACTAAAATGAAATTCAACACTCTACGAACTGAGCGTTCGGCTACTCGGCCTAAATAGTTGTAAGGTACACTCGATCACAGGAAGTTCTAAGGATAACTCTTGAAATAAACAAAACCGTTCTAATTAGAGTTATTCCTTTCTATTTTACAGGAGTTCTAACTACTGAGTAATAATTGCCTTTGAAATATCTGTAGATTTTTAAGCGAAGAAATAACCTTGTATTGACGAAAACGTTTTGTACACACAAATATGTATTCTAAAGTAGAAATGTCTTTCAGTATAATTGTTTAGCATTATTACGTAATGTTTGATTAGACGTACTATTACAATCCGTGCAGTTCTTCATTACGTAGTTTCCTTCATGCTCCAGACACCTTGTCCAGTTTCGGCCCGTATATCTTTCTCAAAACCTTATTTTCTAACACACGTAATTCATGTTGATCTGCTAGGGTGGTACTCAAACTTTCGCAACCGTAAAGAATTACCGGAAGAATAGCCGTTTTGTATATTATCAATTTCAACTTTCTTGATATTGTGTACATATTAATTGTGTACATATTAATCGTGAGATTAGGAGTTTTTGGACTGAATAGAAATCATGCGTTGCCCGATATTAAGCGACATTTTATTTCTTCCCTTACCTCGTTTCTATTTGTTACATAATGCTCATTAGTATTTAAATTATTTCTCTCTATGTTCTCATTGTTAATTTTTATGTAACTATTTCCTTCATTCTCAGTATTTCAGCTCGTTATGAAGTACTTTGTTTTCTCTGTGTTTATCTGTTGATTTATTGGACGCTTCTGCTAAGAACTTGCTGTACTTTGCAGTTCATCTATATCGCCCTCTATTAAATCCACATTATCTGCGTACACCAACAGTAGATACAAACCATTCAATACTAGTCCCTTTGTGTCCTCTTTCATTTTTAGAATGGAATATTCTAACGCAAAATTAATCGGAGAGGTGACAAGGCATCACATTGTTTCAATTCGCTGTGAATTACGAAAATATCTGACGTGTGATTACATATCCGAGTATAATCCTAGTGATTTGAATTTTTTTAGATTTTAAAGCGATATTTCCGCCTTCTGTTTGTGTTTTTTCGGGTATCCACGGTTCTGAGGTATACATTTCATAGTCCTCTGTTTGATCTCCGTTGTGTACATTAAGACGTTTGAAGAAATTACTTTTCCACTCATCGATAATTTTAGTCGGAACCAACTGAATTTCGCGTTCGTTTCTAATCATACCTGGTAGCCTTTTCGTAATGAATTTACCCCTTTGTATAGATATCGTATGTTATTTGTCTTCCCGTTTTCCTCGTCTCCAGAATCTTCTGCGTTATATATTGTCACTCTTCGTTTGTAAACCCGCGTATGGCGTTGCGTCTTGCATTAGTGTAGTGGTTAGTATTTTCTTCGCTTTTATTGGAAATAGTTGATTTGTTCGTTTTCGTTCCTCATCAAGCGTAAGGCTTGCTTATTTGTTATTTCTTCTCCCTTACATATTCACCTTCACTATATCACGAATTGGCTCCCACCTTTTCTTACATAAATTTCATTGTTAGTGTCATTTTTATTATTATTTAATTGCGCTAAGATATCGAACTTATTTGAGATTACCATGGTTATCTGCTTCTATCCTCGGACTGTCTAATCGTTTAACTTCGAATTTCAGTTGTTTTAATACTTTGCTTTCTCTGTTCAAGATGCATAACGTTTCTCTAACTTTTGTGATCACTTACTTATGATCGGTATCACCTTCTTCTCCTCTGTAAGACCCAACGTCCATTATGTTAGTGTATGTATGTCATTAATATGTGATCGAGAATTTTGTTATCCGCATATATCTATATATTTGTGTTCAAAGTACGTGCTCTTTACTAGTAGTTCTTTTTTCGAAATTTGAAAGTTATGAATCTTTCTCCGTTTTTAATGGTGATTTCGTGAGAGCTGTTTTTTTGCCTATAATAGGTTTTTCCTTCCTCCCTTTATCAAAGTCACCCAATACAATTTTCGTGTTATACTTCGGTAATCAGTCAAACAAACTTTCTATATCCTCTTAAAATGTATCTTTGTCGTTATTATTGGTCTTTTCGATCGAATCATTGACATATTAAAACCGTGTTGCACAATCGAGTACTTATCGTAACACACGATAGTTTTTCTGTTATGAAGTCTGTATTCTGAGCCCCCGGATGGATACTGTTTTTAATGAAGGATCCTGTTATGAAATTGTGAAAGTGTATTTGCAATATCTAATGCTATTTTGTCCCTCCGACCGGACTTCTTGTATTGCTAATATGTCCTGGTCGTACTTCTCGGTCTTGCGTACCGCTACCTGCAGAGCTCCAGTTTTGTATAACGTCTGTACATTCCACGTTCCTATTTTAAGGACTTTCTTAATGGTGTTCTTGGAACCCCCTGAAGCAGTCCCGTACGAATCCGAAAGACCTTGCAGTAATTGTAGAGATTCAAAATGTCTTCTGTCCATCTCTAAACCTTTATGTAATGGTGAAGCTGCTTCCCTTCACCACGATATTTTTACTCGGGACAATCTCCCCCCACCCTTTGTAGGTCACTCTACTAAATACAAGGCAGCAGTACTAGTTTTGGTTCGACCCGGAATATTTCCGGTACCCACCATACCTGGTCGACATTCCCGTCTGTCACCTGGAGAGGCGCCTGGTGGGTGACAAGTAAAAGTCACTTAAACTTCTAGTCACAACAGCTTGAGGATGAGATGCCTAAAGGCCATAAATAAATTAATTATGTCAAATTCTGTAAGTCATATGTGACTACATTTAAAAGAATGGTAACTAATACATAATCAGAACTAAGTAGGAAATAAGTAATTGCGAAGCAGGTATTCACTTAATGTCAAGATATTTATTGCTGGATCAGAACGTATGTGAAGTTCCTGTGATTTTCAGTTAATAGTACACAGTTTCATAACAAAAGACCTGATCGGTTGTAGTGGTAAAACTGTGATCTGGATTAACGGCATACTTTAAACACAACTCCGGTATGTGTACTGATTCTTTTCGAGCGGTTAGGATATTTGGAACTTCGGTTACTTAGCTTTAAGTTACATAAAATTTGAAGTATTTTCATATCAAACTTACAGTTAGTTGAGTAGCAATTGATACACTATGTCAGTACAAGTCTTTGGTCTGGGCCTTATAAAGTTGAAGAAATCCCTTGTTAACCTACATGAATGACTAGCATCAAAACTCAAACCTACCCCTCTCTTTGTTCTCATTCAATGTCCTCGACAGCAGCCTGTGAACCAGATGCTGTAAGGCTTGATAAAGTAGGAATGACGAAGATACTATAACAATATTTATTATTAAGCGGAAATTTGAGAATCAACTCAAGATTTAAATCTTAGGATAATTTATTCTTACACGTGTCTCTCTGAAAGTTATCTTGAAGAATGCGAATTATGAAAATATGAATATATTTATAAGATGTTTCTTTATTAGCATACAAACTTTCTTGCAAAAATGAAGTTGTTGTAAGCATTCTTACACATTTGTGTGTTATTATTATCTTTAATTGTTTACACTTTATTAAATCAATGAAAATTCTTTTCTGGAAACAATGGAAAATATGCAATGAGAGAGATGCTTTTCAACACATATATAAAGGGATGATGGTATTTCAGAAGCCAGTCTCAGTCTCAACACTATCGACTTCAGAGGAAGACATAGCAAGAAGAGATCATGAGATTTGTAAGTGTTAGAAAATGCAAGTAATATTTAATAACATGCATTAAATTACCAAGTCATAAAGTATTATTCCGCAAATAAATGATTTGCAATTGAACTGGTATGATAGTTAAAGCATTACTATAAGAAGAAAGTAGGTCGTATTATATAAAGCTCTAAGGTAGTATTGTTGCTCTTTTTTCTTCACTTCACTTGAAGTTATTACTGAAAAAGACTATGTGAAACGTAGCTGACATGCTAATGTTGTGTTATATTGTTTTTGGATTATTACTTTGCTTAGCCAAATGAAAGAACGGATCAAAATCTTTAAATTTCTGAGTTTGAGCTCAAAACGTTCTGGTTGCGTCGTAAGCACGCTTCGTCTAAGTAGTGTGAAACAAAGCAAAGCTTAGAGGAATATATAGGGTCAGTATGCTACTCATTCCGCCAAGGAATACTTCATACCTTGTAAGTAAAGCTGTATTTTTTTAGGGGAAAATTGTCACGGAAACAATTGAAAGATTCCTTACAAGCCATGAATCGAAATAGTTTTTTTTTCTTCAGAAAATACATTTTGAATTTAGGAAAGTGCAATTTCCAGTAAAGGTTACAAAAATTATTTTATCCGAATACTTTAAATTCGTCTGGATTGTTATTTACTTTCTTATTAAGAATTGAACTTATTTATGACTTTTAGGCATCTCGGACTCAGGCTGAGATAGTGTGTTAGGAGACGATATTAGAAAGTAGTCGGCCAGGGTCTAGTTTGTAGATACCATCCCGATGTTTGCCCAGTGTGACTGAAAAACAACCCTGGAAAACCTGCCACGACGGACAACCGTTGGAAATCTTTCCCAGTGGGAACATTGACTGCTTACATAACCTTCTTACCACTAATCCAACATTCCACCAACTGAGCTACTAAGGTTACCCGACATAAAAATTAAGGATTCATACATTCATTCAAACTGCAAACGAATCTAAAACCGTTACGTTTCACGCACGCTAGAACTTTTTTTCCAGCGCAATCTTCGGCTGTATTATGAGAACTACTTATTTGAAAATTGAATTATTAATCAATTTTAATATTTATAATGTTTAGAAATATCATCGTAGGAGTTATTTTAAATTAATACATGATTGATGACAAACTGACGATTAGTTTTTAACGTGAATTTTACCGGTATGTGAGTTTTAATTCTATTCAAGCCTTATATTCATAATCAGTAGAAAAAACCCTTCAGGGTAAAGGGAAGAGTGACGCAATTATTCTGCTCACAAAAGAAGTTATATCCATTTTGCGAGTGATTTTGTTTGTGCCACTATAGTGGAAGTGTTTCCCTTCTAAAAAAATAATAAAATGAAGAGACTTAGTATCGTCCCTTCCGCCATAGTGACACAAACAAAGTCGCTCGCAAAATGTATATAACTTCTTTTGTGAGCAGAATTCTTGCCTCACTCTTCCCTTTACCCCGAAGGGTTTTTTTTACTGATATCACTTATTTTGTAAGACACCGTATCTAAAAAAACGGTAACTCCTATCACAAAAATAAGCATCAATTTGTCTCTACGAAGTCCGCAATGAAACCCCAAACCCCTCCTGGTAGCAACCATTTTGGGTTAAAACAAAATGACAGACAGAATGACAGAGGCCCTTTCCTATGATTTGTGAAAATTGTGTGAATGGGATAAAAAGGTCATAACCTTTGAACACTTTTACCGATTTTGATGTATGATGCACCGTTTGAAAGGCATTGGAGTGTAGAGTACGATTTCGCAAGCTTCTGTCTCCTATATGATCTTGGATCAGTGCTTTCATAAGAAATGTGAACTGTTTATTATTTTTTCAAATTGCCCTAGGGGCTCCCAGGGACGTCGTACTGACCCATTTTTTCTGTGTTTTAATATGGATAAGAGCCTTTAAATGCAAGTTAAAGCATCAAAATCGGGCTTATAATTCGCTAGATCCGAAATTAGCTGTATATATGGGAGTGCCACTAACAGACTCGTTGCTTAGCGTCACTCAAAGAACTACCGTTCTTCATGATTATTAAACTAAATATGCTGAGATGGCTTATACAGTAAACTATTATTTCAAAAATACACATACATGGTCCAGTGTAATGCTTTCAATGTTCTAGAAATATCTTCACTAAATAACACTGCTCAGGCGTTCTGTTTGTCTGATAAGTGTGATACAAGATCACTCAGATTTATGCAGAACAAAGTGGTTTTAATATAGTTATGCTGCGTAACCTTACAGCATATTTTTGTTCAAGAAAATATGAGAATATTCTAATCAATGTTCTCGAACATAGTAAGGACAGTTTTTATTCTTATTTTAGTGGGATTTGTGTACTCTGCGACGAGTATTCTCATCCAAAATTTGGATATAGATTCCACGAAAAAATGAAGAATTAATATTATGGGATCGAATTATGAAATATATTTCGTATTTGTAGATACACAGTGCTTCAAAGCATTGTCGTTTTCTAATAATTAAACAAAATTGCATAGCAAAATAACCACATACAATGAAAATGTAAATTGAACATTTCTTCGCAAATCTGTGAATTGAGAGGTGACCACACTACAAGTAAGTGATGTATGGAAAAGACCTAGAATGTCGCTAATTAGAGTTGTGGTGATAAGTTACACAGATTTGACAAAATATTATTGCTCTTAAATGTTAGGAGAGTACGACTCGAGTTTATAATACATACAATGTATATGGATTAACCAATTACAGAAGGTTGGGTTCTGATGGGCTATGCTTTTAAACACAAGACGCATCTAATCCTTTGGTTTATAGTTAAGGCTATACTTGTACAACAAATGAGAGTGTCTAAATAACAAATCACCAAACAAAAAAGGTAAAAAGTGTTCGATTTTCACGCTCGAATAAAATACGTACTAAATACAGCACTTTTCTCTTTTCCAGCTCCACGTACTTCTGCTTGTAATTGCTGCTTCTGCAGCTAAACAGGAGAGAAGAAAGCGTGGAGGATTAGCAGCACCCGTTACTACTGGCACAGTTCAACAACATCCTACAGGAATATCATCAGTCAGTACTACACTAGGATCTACGTTGCCAGTTACGGGAGCAGCACTTGTGTCACCCGTTGCTACGCACTCAATCGTCAGGGCAGCTTCTCTTTTCCCAGTTTCGAACCCCTTTGGATCATATCTCCGTGGCCTCTCATCTCTTACTGGACTTTCACCTGCTTTATCCTGGTCAGCTCCTCCTATAGCTCCTCCTCTATCAATCGGTGCACTTGGACCAACTTCACTTCCCGTATATCCTAGCACTGCAGTTTCATATGCTAACAGCAACTTGTTTAGACCAACTACTGGCTTAGCATTATCTCTGCCTGCTTTACCTGCTTCACCAGCTGCTACAGCTCTAACTTCACCTGTAACCGGAATTTCGTACTCCAGCAACAATCTCCTATCTGGAAACACAGGTGTTCGATATGCTGCTGCCTACCCTGATTCTTTTACATCTACTGTACTGCCTACTGCAAGTCTATCATCTGGAGGAATTCCAACACCAGCTACAGGAATTTCCTACTCGAACAGCATCTTGGACTCAAGAGTTTCTGGGTTGGGATACTATTCTGGTTACTCTGCAGGACTTCTGCCAGCAAGATTACCTGCTACATCGCTTTCTTCAGGAGCGTTTCGCTTTCCATCACCAGTATCTGGATTTTCATATTCTAGCAATAATGTAGATTCAAGAGTTTCTGGATTGAATTACGGTATAGGTTATTCTGCAGGAATACTTCCATCCGCATGGTCAACACCTAATATACCGTCTATTCCTCTTAATTTAAAATCAGGAGTTTCCAGTTCCTACCATTATAATTTAGGCGGTCCAAGTCTAGCTTTAACATCAGCACCTCTTGCTCTGAGCTCATCCCGTTTTCATGGAGTTCTTCCAGGACCATTGAGTGGTGGATACCTCGCCGGTCCTCTCTCTTCAGCTTCTCTTCTTGGAAGTCGATTGTGGTTTAGAGGTTGAGATTAAAATGTTTATTTTTCCATTATTTGTGATTTTGTCACGCTTTCTATTGTTATATTAAACATATTTTGTTAATAAATCACTTTTCTTAAATTATTATGCATATCCATATCCAACGTAAAAGCCGAGAACGCCTAAATATCTATAGCATGTTTATGAACTACACCAACCAAACGCGAAAAACAACACGAAGTTTCCTGTGACAGTTTTTCGAAATATGAATAGTTTCGGAGCTAGAGACTGATGAAAGGATGGGACAATGAACTTTACAAATTATATCTCTAACACCAAGAACAGTAGAGCAGATGCGACATGGTATCGTCAAGAACTTTAAATTTTCACTATCCAAATAATCATGTTTTAAAATTCCGTGATTAGCGCGCAAGGGATTCCACAAGGGATTTCCATAAATTCTCTGATTTTGAAGTGAAGATGAGTGAAATGAACATGACGGCTTTCCACCAGGAAACAGTTAGTTTGCGCCTAGTCAATATCCCAAGTAGATTCCATACGCCGATTTTCAAAAATAAATAAACGAAAAAGATAATAACAATCCGGAGTAAGAATTATATATTTTCATCGAACGTTTGGTTTATATCTTATCAAAGAGATTGAATATCATTGCTCGATTTGATGACGGTGATGATGTATGTAATCTTTACTCACACGGAAAATCATTAACTCGTGCTCATTTCGATGTACCTCTACGTCAGAAAAAAAATCGAGAACCTCAAACTTCCTTTGCGGAATCCCTCGGGTACCCAGCGCACAATTTTGGAATATGGATTTTTAAATAGAGCATTTTTTAAATCTTTGATGGTACCGTGCCTCGTCAGCTCTACTGTTAGTGTTGTTAGAAATATGAAGCTCTAAAATTTATTTCCCCACGTTTTCCCCAGTTTGTAGATCCGAAAATATGCATATTTCGAAAATTTATTGGAGGAACTTGCGTCTTGCTTTGATGTGAGGAATCAATTCCCGAAGTTTATCAGTGTAGTTATTAGGACAACACTTTGGTTATAGAAAAGAAGAAAAATGTTGTATTTAGTATGTATTTTATGTAAGTGAGAAAATCTAACACTTTTGTTTCGTAACACGTTTTTATTAATTCGCTTTCTTGTCTGTCTCTTAGGTATAAATTAACTCGCTTTCTTGTCTGTCTGTTCAGTACAAATTTTGCTATCGATTTTAAACTCACTTTCCATCATCCGATTTCTTTGAAATTTTGTAAACTGGTTTGCGTTTGTACGACAAAATAATTGATTAATTAACTGTTAACTGTAATTATTAATTAATTAAAATAATTCAAAATTATCCTTAAATGCACGTAATGTCGCGACTATTTTGTGAAATGTGGGTTTGCCTATCTCGCAGGTTTTTTTATATTTATCTATTATAAAAAATTAATTCAAAAAGAATGTTTAAAAACACACTTTTTTTAAGATGGACTGAAAAGTAAAAAACGCATTAAAAACATACTAAAAATGTACAGAGCCGCACACATTCACAGGCAAGACACATTGACACCTTCGAGTAGCTGCCTTAGTGCCCTAACCCACGCGGCTCTCAGATCGGCAACTAGGCTTATTGTCTCTCCATAAATCTTTAGTTGGTTCTTTGTAGCATGTTGATTGCACATTACACTTTTAAATTCATCTGAAGTCCCATTTTCGAACTGTTATTACTCATCTCTCCCGTACTGGTCATCATAGTCATTCGCCATTGATATTCATTTCAATTTCATGCTAGTATATACAGTATATGCAGGGTGATTCATTAATCTGTGCAAGAAGAAGATTGAGGATACATTCTTGACACCAACACTAGAAAAAAAAAATCCTTCTTAGAAATTTCGAAATATACGTAGTTTCAAAATGCACTATATTATTCCGAAAATTGTATAAATACACTGTTGATACAGCTTTTCCATTAGATTTTTTCAATCCTTGCGTGGAAAACTGATGGTGGATTGAATAATAAAACTGTCAATAGTTTTGGACTAGTTACCTATAGTATGTACAACTGCAGATAATGTGTCGCTAGCAAGTGATAGTAGCAATAGTTGCGAAGGTCTTTGCCTGAAATGGTGGAAATGCATACAAAACCGTGCTCAAACAATTCACAAATAATTTTCACTTTCATTTTTCTATTTAGTTATATTTTTGCTACTCACTTATGGGATCAGAAAAGAATGTTCATATCACTGTATCTAATTAAGCACAGTGTCCCTTGTGAGTAAATTGTAACGTTTGCTAGCTTTAAATCATGGGGTCCCAGGTTCGAATTCCAATGATTTTGGAGCCCACGTTACATTGAATGTCCCGTTTTTAGGAGGTAAACTTATTTCGATGAAATGCAATGGCAAACCACCGTCGGTTCACCTTACCCAGGGTCATTTTGGTAGAACACCCATCATTATTATCATAATCAATTGAGCACAAAGCCAACGAGAGTCTATTAACAAATGTTATTAGAAAATCTAAAATGAATTAACAGAAATCTTATTATTTTCCTTGTATGAATGATAACTGAAGGTACATGAGTAGAACATATTTAATTCTGAAGCCAGACAGAGCTCCAGAATTAATTGTAAAATAATGGTGTAAAATATGCGCGAAAAGAGTTAAAGTTCTTGTTTAAAAAAAAGCATTATTGATTCTTCTTCTCTTTAAAGCAAAATAAGAATGGCTGTGAAAGTGAGTATATTTTTTTAGTAGGTTAACAGCAATTAAGCAAGCGATTTTTATATGTTAATAAAATTATTAAATGTATTTGGGGGAAGTATATGCTATGTTCCCTGGAAGCAGTGGCGGGTCCAGGTTTTCGCGTGAGATTTTCGATATTTTTGGAGTTTAAATTTATTGTATTTCTCCCCAGTATTGCTGAGTGTTATTATGGAATATGACACTGGCATCCCCCAAAATTGATATTTCTAAATACATTAGATTTGTCCAGAAACAAATCAAAGATTTATCTAAGATAATTTGTTGAGAAAACGTTATATAATAACTTCCCCTTGAAGTGGTAGCGAAGGCCCCAAGCATGCCCTTTCTCGATTCGCTACTGCCTGGAACAGATATAATTATGTCCTGAGGTAGTACATGCATAAGCATATATCAATTTGAAATATAAATGGCTACCAAAGATTCGCAAGTGTTTACTGGTAATACGTAATTAGCAATAATCAGTGCAGTAGTCGGAAAAATATTTTAGACGGAACTGTGCAATCATAAACCCATAAATTTTGGAAAAAGACTTGTTTACTTAATTTTACAATAGCAAAATAGATAATTAATAATAATTAGCCAAGTGGACAATAACCTTATGTTCTGATTAGCACGTGGGAAGCCTTCGAGGTTCTCACCCTTATCAAACCTACTATCCTTATTGTGGTTTCCCTTGGATTACTTCAATGTAACGAACGAATATTGTATAGTACCTACAAGAGAGAGCCTGGATGATACAGTTCTACAGTCTGAGAATTTTTCATTATGACTTCTTTAATGTGTGATGATGATGGGTGCTCTGTTAGAAGTAAGATAGCCCGAAGCTTGCTGGGCAAGGTACAGGAATTCCGCCAGGATATTCAGTTTGGGGTGTGTGTGTGTGTGTAAAGTCAAAATTTCAAGGGTGTAAATGGTGTTTGGTAAGGTTTCTATCGATTTTTTGCCGTTAAAAGTTTAAAGTTGGGGTGCTTTCGAGGATTTCGGCGGGTAACGTCCCCATTGGGTATCGAACTCGGAACTCGTTGATTTCAAGGCAGACATCATTTAAATTCACCCACAGGAAAGACATCGGTAAAGCCTACTAAAGGTTTTCACTAGCTTCCGAACTGCACGCAAGTTCGAGATCTTACGTTAGTTAATATTGACTAAAGTTTTCTACGGTGTCTCTCACACGAATGATGGCTGGTATTGTACCTATAGAAAAAACAGAAGAAACATGACGCCCTTCAGTGTTCCTGAAATTGTGCTTATTGAGGTCCGTAATCCATCAGGCATATGACTGTCTTAGACCATAGCTGCCTGGCGACTTCTAAATGTATGTCACATGGAAAGCACATTACATAAAAATGTACACACAGAAAGAATGGAGATAAATTCATATAATCAATAACGTTTTCCATTTTCATTTTCCATTTGAGATTTATCATTTTTCTTATCAAAGTAGGTTATTTTGTTTGAAGGTTTGCTTTGTTCGAGACATTCAACAAAGGTTTGACTGTTCCTCCAGTAGATGTCTCTACTGGAAGGAGGAAGTTCTTGTTTTGCTTTAGAATGCCACCTGTAGCCCATACCATGCAACTAACTTTACGATCCATAGATTGATGGTTATCCGAATTGATCGCTCGACTCAATTCTACTGTGCAAATGTATTTCAATGTCACACGCGTATGTTTATTGATTCTCAGTAAAGTAACCTACATTTTTATGTCAATGCATACGTGTCTGTATACTATAGCATTGAACTATTTTTGAGGTTTATTTACTTGAATGGTTGAATTATTATTGACTAAAACGAGGTTGTGAGCTTCTAACCTTACATTTTTGGGGGGAAGGTAGCTACGAACTACTCTGTTTAATGGATCCCTTATGCGACTTGAATACGTGACCACGTGCACAAAAGTAGATCTGAATTTGAAGTCATTTTTACTTTCAGGCAACTACGGCTCAGACCAGGATAGGGTAGAGGAAAGGTTTCGGTAAGGAGTCGGTTAGAGCCAAGTTGGAAGTAGTCCAGTGATGGCACGGGTCACTGATTTCGTGACCCGTGACCCACTCAGACCCGGTGGCCCGTGACCCATCCAGACCCCCGATGACCCGTGACCCATCCAGAGTCGATGATCCTGTGACCCATGACCCATCCAGACCATGACCCGAGTAGACTAACTTGACTATAGCTTGGAAACTTAGCAATAGAGACATGGGGCAAATGACATGTTTAATGCTTAGGCACTGGTGAAACTGCTTGTTGATATTACTTCCAGTTTTCTAGAGTGAAGACTGAAATGTATTACATATGTTAATAGTTTTCTCACCATGCTAAAAGATTCTTAAAATATGCATTCGTTTCAGTAAAATAAGCGTGGGAAAATTTTACAAAAAAAATCCCACGATCCATAACTTAAAAACTAAAACAGGAACAGAGATGGGGTCAAAACAGTTTTAATATTCGGGCATTCTATAATTTATTGGTGGAAGCAGCATGTTGAAATCACTTTTGGTTTTTGAGATATGACAACTTCCGGTTTTAATTTTAAGCACTTCCGCTTTGTGCATAAGTATGTGCAGACTCAAGGGGGATATAGGGCCTATAGCTCTCGTTGACTACCAAATTTCCACTTGATAAAATGGCAGTTGATCTAACTTTACATTAGATAAAATGGAATATAAATCCCCCCCTCTCTTGCCCAAATTCTTTAAAGTGCTTTAAAAAGGAAACAAAACGTCTTTCGTCCGAATTTTTTCATAGCAGACACGAGTTCAAAATCTTCTTGTCTGAGTGTACGTTTCTGTCTTCTAACGACCAAACTATGCTCCGGCAAGTCTTCCTTCTATTATAACATTTGAGAGATGAAAAATTTGAGACTATTCCACCCCACCACCCTTCATGTTTGTGGGAAGAGAGAACAGAAAAGCTGTCGCTTGAGTTCCTATTACAGAATTCTTTTAGCCTGTTCGGATCACCGGGTCTGAATGGGTCACCGGGTCACGCCGGGTCTGGAAAGCCAGACCCGGGACCCAGACAAAAATCGTGGCCCAAGTGACTCAAGTGACCCGGTGACCCGTGACCCATACCATCACTGGAAAGTACCATCCCTGCATTTACTCTGCCTGAGCAAGGAAAAACATAATCAGAATAATCTGCCTCTGATATCGTACCCAGGACCTCCAGAATGCGAAGCCAACCTTCTACCACAGACCAATGGCCACTTGGTACAGAAAATAAGTGTTGTAACATTTTTGCCAACGGGAGTCGAGGTTTATTTTAGTAAAAACTTGTCCTTAAATACGTCGGCCTTGGTAGAAAAATGAGACAGTAGTTATGGCTGCCCTTCGAACTGCCATATTCAGTATTACTTTCCATAGGAATACCCTCTGTCAGGCATTTCCATTTGAGAAAGTGTAAGGCAAAATTTGGGGGTATAAGCAGAGTTCGTCAGGGTTTCTATTGATTTGTATCCGTGGGTCTGTGTGTTCTAGAATTTAGGAGGTTTCTTTAAATTCCCATTGGGTAAGAGAACTCTAGTAGAATCCCTGATTCTGCTAATGTTAGCCAATTCAACCAGAATATTTTTGCAGTTGGGGGAAAGGTTAGAACCAGTCAGTAACTACGAGAGGGGAGTGGTCCTATAAGTTTAAATTAAATATTTAAATAATGAACTGCAAGTTCTTAACACAAGTGGAAGAAACCAGTACAAATTCTTTCATTTATGTTTTAGAGAAATATGAAGATGATCTGGATATAATCTGAGAAATATAAATTACAACTGGAAATTTTTCACGAAAATTACAGCCACTAGACTGGCTTTCGAGGATTTTCGTGAAATTTCTACTTACATCTTTCAAGCGCTGATGACGATTTTGCAACGAATTTCTACTGAAAATTATAATATTTTTCAGGTTCCAGTCACATCACTTATACGGGGCGTTTCCAAGCTATGGCAACATACTTCGGGAGGAAATCCTCACATCGAAACAAAGAAGAAGTTACTATTTAACATGTCACAAATGCATATCTACTGGCAACAAAATGTTAGGCAGTATCGTCACGAGTGACGCAATATATCGACAAGTAATGACGTATACACACGTCGGTTTTGCAAATCAGACTCAATGTATTAACTAATGATTATACGTGAAGTAAGTTAATAATTCATCAATGTATCTCGAGAGTACTTGTTTGCTCCTGCATTGCGTAACACTAATTTCTTGATAATGATTGTGTGTACACGGGGAATATATTCTATGCTGCAACTCCATCAAGAATTTTAAAATTCGGTTTTAGGTCTTCGATATGAAAACCTCTAGGTCGACATATTTACATTATTATTTGTAGAAATATTACGTTAATTGTGATGATGCCGCTTAATATAGATATTTGCGTGCATCTAGCTTTAGAAGTATGTGTGTTTGTAGATGGAGATACGCCCATAGGAACATTTCTCCCTTTTTTAGTTTGAGGAACCGCTTATATATATATATATTATTTACGGTATGTATTTATCTATGACCCCAGACGGATAGGGTAGGAAAAATGATGCAGGACGCAATCGACCTCGCTATAATTTCAAGCTACCATCCCGATGATTTTAAGCCTGGTGTGACTGAGAAAAAACTATCAAAATGGTCGGTCGTTGTTACCGAACCCAGAATCTCCGAATGCAAAGTCAAAGTTCTGTCAACTGAGATACGGGCACTCGATATACAGCCATATAGTACATCACCACCCCTGGTGGCCTGATCCTGAGATGCTTAAAGGCTATAAAATACATTCGAAATTCAAATTACCACCACTATATCTCCGGAACGAATAAAAATATGAAACAATTCTGAAACACATGTTCCATTACTTTAAGAAAGTAGCTTGTTTGAAACTAAAAATGTCAATTTCTGAGCAGCTTGTACGCTTCGGTTCAACCCTTATATTCTGAAAACAGAAAGGCAAAAAATAGTCATTTCCTAACTTTGACATATCACCATTTTCAATAGGGGAAACATATCCATCCTGGCCCTGTTCCATTTTCTCTTTTATCTAGACATTTCAAATACGTATTTCTCGCCATCTTGTAATTTCACAATTTGATTTGACCCCTTCCCAGACCCCTCCGGGAGTAAATTGCTCGCTGGGATGTTGAAATCTTGAGGGCTTTGAAAGCCCAAGAAACAATTATATATAGAATAATTTTGGTTGAGAGGTATTTGCTACCTGTAATAATAATGGAGGATATTCTTTCTTGTTTTATTTTTAATTTATTTTATAGAATAAAATGGAATACATGAAGACAACATAAGAACGTCACAGGACGTACATAGCAACTTGAGTTAGTTGGTCGTCCACTTCTTTCCTGTAATTATACATAAACATATCAGTTGTTGATTAGATTTTAGTGCTCTGTGTGACTTGATTTTAAGTTTGTTTATACATTACGAGAGGTTAGGCTTTTCTCCTGTAATATACCTACTTAGTATTCCTTGTTTTCACTGGTGAGTTAGGCAATATCTATTATTCTAGGCTAACACATTGCTGAGTTCAGTGAGATATAGCTGTTACATACTTGATCACTCACTAAATCTAACACCAAGACATACATTTAGCACACACATATAATCACTTGTAATTACACTATCACTTATAATTTCTTGTTAATCGGAAGAAAGAAGTAATACACTCATGGATCACTTTGTTTTCATGTTGTGTAAGTTCATGTTACGAGTCCTGGCTTCCCTTGTGGTGCCGGTGATATAAATTGCTTTCATTGAATTTTTGTCTACGCTAATATTGCTACCTTGTACATAAAACAGCTAATTAACAATTATATATGGTAGTGACTTCTCATGATTTTCTGTTTGTGACTTGTAAATTGAAAATTCGGGGTTCTGGTACTGATGTGTAGAATTTCTTTCTTTTTAGCGGTAAAAAGTTTAAAGTTTAGAACGTATGCTAGAGAAGTAGAGGGAGTATAGCAAGTACTAGGTTCTAGTTGAGAATCACATGCATTGATTGCATGTGTTGTTATCACACTCACTTGTTACTTGCCCTTACACGGAGACGACTAAGACCGGTAGCATGAAAGGTGTGCCATTCTATATATTTTATGAAAGGACTTATTGCGTGAAGTCCTGCAGTACGAAAATCAAGTCCGCAAATTCATCTTTTGTGAGATATGGAAAGGAGAAAAAGCTGGATAAACTTGCTATAATCAAAGCGGTGCACGAAATCACCTGAATCCAAGGCTGTTTGCAAGAAACCAAAACTTTTAATGAACCAGTAGGAATTGCTGCAAACGCCCGAAACGAACTACTGAGCTTCTAAGGATGGAACTTGCAGTTTCTGGCAAAGTGTGTTTTTTGCATTCCACAAAGGTTGTATAATGAAACTTAATTTTCTATATATTTCAGAAAGTATATAGAAAGGTACACCTTTCATGATACCAGTTCTTGTGTTCTCCGAGTCAGTTTTTTTTATTTTAAAAGGGAAAGTATAAAGCGAAAGCAAATGTATTGCCATAGAACAGTTTTATAACATAATTTTATACATTGGCCGATATTAAAGGAACACAAAACAGTGTCTTCCAGGGGCAGTTGCCTGTACATTTAAAGTATGAAAACATCTGCGAAGCAGTAGCGGTGTTTGGCAGTGTTGCCTTGTTGCGCAACATCCATTTTCTTAAATTATTTAAGTTTTATTTCAATCACTCTAAAATATATAATATGCAATAATATTCTACCCCTCGGTGTTCAGAAAAGCCATCGCTTACTTTCAGGAAGAGAAAAAATACTACGTAAGTTGACAGTTTAATCTTAGTCTGTAATAATGTCCGCAACGCTTTTAATGCTCTGCTCGCTACAAAGCCTCTCCCTCTACTGCACTGCTGCATGTGCGGGTGGCATTTCTAATAGCAACTTCCACAAGTATTGGGAGAATGCAGCGACTAAGCAAGGAACAAGGTTTTCTACTCTTTTCTCCCCTTCTTAACTTTTCATTGCATCGGGAAAGTTGTAGTTGTGGCGCGCATGACATCCGCTCAGGTTGCAAAAAGCGTCTGCAAGTTTCCTTTCATCGCAGTTTCTCTCTCTCTCTCTCTCTGTGTGTGTGTGTGTGTGGGTTGTGTGTTTGTGTGCGTGAGTGTGTGTGTGAGAGAGAGTGTGTACGTGTGTGTGTGTGTGAGAGAGAGAGAGAGCGTGTACGTTTGCTGGTGAATTATTTTGTTCCTTCCTGCCTTTGAATAACGATGCAACTACAGAATGCTACATCTCACACGCGACTCTGGAGCTTTATATAACTATATTGGAGTGACTGATTAGTGTCGAAAGAGCAAATATTTAATCTCTTACGTTTAGCTTGGTAATTGGAATATCTTGGAAATGGATTATAGCCAGGAATAAGTCCATCACTGGTTCCCTTATATGCATGTGCTTTGGAGAAATAGGTTAAAAAAATTCCGACTTTCATGATTTAAATTATCTTAAATCGCTTGTATAGTGCATAAAGTGCCATTAATATACACCTTTTGTGTTTGTGTGGTTATTAGTAAGTCGCTTTCATCTGTCAATTGTTATCTTCTTTATCTATTACGTGCTTCACACTTACCGAAACCCATTATAGCGCCTTAAGCAGACAATGGAAAAGCTCTATAATTTCTAACATATTGTTTGTAATTTTCTAAAGGCACAGTCCTTTACAAGATCGAAATACATTTGTACACCCACGACACAAGCAGTCATGTTAATAAAAGCTCCATTAGAGTTGTTCCTGAACCGTTTCGTAAGAAAGAAGAAAAGCTGACGCCATTATTCTGTAACCATGGACTCTATTATTAGCTTGATATCATTTCTGGTTGATGGAAGACCTTTCTTTGTGTTGCAGCACTCATTAAATTATTCCCTTCGGAAATCAATATTTAGTTTATATGAGTTTGCGACGGTCTTACATACTATATCCGAAAAGACTTACCTCAACATTCAACGGCTTGGCTCAACGTAGATTGTGATACCAAATACGAATATAGAATAATTGCAATACCATATACTTCTGTATAAATAAAACGTTCTTCATTTTTATATTTCTTCCGTTAATTGTTCATACTATAATTTTGGAAATGTAAATGCTTATAAACTGTCTTTTAAAATGAACATGTGTTTATAAAATGTAAATGCCTTTTTGTGTTATATGCTCGGGTATAAATACTGGAAATTGAAAGAATGCAGGTAAGAGCTTTCATTAATCTTTTGAAAATGTGTTCTTATGATTGTGCTAGAAAATAATTGAGTGGGTTTATGTTCTATCGTTTTTTAAAAAAATGCAACAGATACATATCGAAAAATAAACCACTTAACGTGTGTGACGTAAGAAATATGGGAACATATCTGTAACTAGTATTTAATGCTGAAAATATAGTACTGATATCACAAATATTAATTTTAGGTAACTATTAATAAAGTAAACTTTCTTAAAATATATTAGAGAATCCTGAGAGCATTTCTTGTTATAATAACCAGTTTTCTCATAGAAAGAAATTTATCTTAGAGACGAATGTCAAATAAATGAAAGGTCAGTATTTTATTATGTGATGCTGATCGTGGATTACTCTTAAAGATAGAACGGTGTAATTGACTGTGAAACTACAGAGACATTTTGTTAATTTTGACACACGGATAACTAAAAAAAAACTCCAGCTAAGTGCAAACCTTTCCCAAAATGCTTCCAAATGGCTCAGACAGTGATGGAGTAGACCAAAGGACCCGGAGAGGAGTCAACCATCACCGAAGGTGAAGGTGCTATGTCGCTATTTGGCTGGTGTGACTGAGGAAATACCCTGGAAAAAAACTCTGCCAGGATTGTAGATCTTTGATAACGAACCCTAGATGTTCTGAATCCGAAGTCAATGGTTTGCCAACTGAAAAATCAGGTGGAACAATTGATATTTGTCCAATTTATATTTGTTGACCATCATCGAAACCACCTGACGATCATTCGAAGTTATGAGAACAAAAGATCGGTACACAGGCATCAACCTTTTCCAAATAAAAGTTTAAACACATGCATGAAGGTACCGAGCGGACGTAAATCAGTTGGCCAGAACGTTGGCTTGCATTCGGGATATCCTCTATGCTGATTGAGGTTTGCAGTGTTTTCGTCTGTCCCACTAGGCAAATACCAAGATGGTACTATCAAATTAAGCCCTGGCTAATTCTTTGCAGCATCGTTTCCTGTATCCTACTCCTGTCTAAGCCATAGATGCCTAAGGGCCATAAACAAATTTACAATGTAAATTCATTATAAACTGGTACCTAATGACATTTTATTTGCAAGGGTTCAATAAAAGGTGATTTGAAAATTTCACGAAAAGAGTATTAGCTGATTACCGGGTGTAGACAAGTACTTTTCTTAACTTTTAAATTAGTACATACTGAACTGTAAAACCATAGGTAGATGAATAAATTAATAATATAAAAAACGTAAGAAGACAGCGGTAGGTGACAAATTAAGATAAACGGGTTAGATAATTTACATTCGTTACTGACAACGTTACAACATTATCTTGCTATCTAAGGGCGGGATAGAAAGCTAATTTTCCGTTCTCACTTAGAACTATTTCATACATTTCTGGAAAGCTATATCATAAATGATAGTGTGTTTCTTACAATTGTCTGAAAGTAATGCAATTTTAAGTGCAGGATGTAGTCTATCTAAGTATTGTTAAAGCAAAATCTATTTTCTTTTAGTTAGGAATCATTTTCCTTAACCAATTGCTTAAATTTACTAGTGAATTCACTAGTGTCCTATTCATTTGGTCTAGTTTTCCAATGAACTGAAGGTATCCACTACTTGTTCCACCAAGTGACATGTAACTTCGACATTATAGCTCGGGAACCAGAATACGACTGCTGGATAAGCAAAGCAATCAACAACTGTTGCTTCTGCTCAGTTTTCAAACAACGATCCTCTTATTTTGATACCGTGGTAGAAAATCCACAGAATTGATTTTTGTCTCGCTGCGTTTCGCGATTGAACTTGGATTCGCAGGACCCTAGGTTGCTAAATACAAACAAGCAGATTGAAAGCTAATTCTATGGTGAAAGGTTTAGCTAAATAAGTGGCTACCTGATTAAGTTGATATGCTGCCAATGAACATGTTTTAACCCCCGTGGGATCTGTGAAAGGACTAAGCATCTTTAATAATCCCATAAAAGATCTTGGGATTATCTTTGACTCTAAACTAACGTTTAATTGTCATGTGAACAGAAAAATAGTTCAGAATTCTATGATTTATTTATAGAACAGGAAGGGACTTCAGAATGACTAGTACATACCAAAAGTTATTTTTTTTCATTGGTTCGACCGAAACTTGAATATGCATCTATCATCTGGAATCCCAGCACTCAAATTAACTGCCAGAAAATAGAAAAGATTCAATCTAAATTTCTCAGACTCCTAACGTACAAAACAACTGGCCTTTATACTAAATTTGGACATATCAAACTAATTCAGAATTTTGAACTCCTTGCGTTGGAGAACACGAGAATCATTATTGACTAACTCTTTCTTTATAAATTAATTCATAACTGCGTAGATAGTATAGACTTACTCTCTGAAATTCAATTTTGGATACCGGATACTAGAACCCGAATGGATAACAAAGGCCTCTTCCACAGTAGGAAAGCGCGAACGGAGATTCTAAAAAGGTCACCCATTTGGAGAATGTGCTTTTCGTACAATAAATTATGTGGAATGAAAAACGAGGTAGGCATATTTAATCAAAGCCAAAGACGTTTTCAGAATAATTTCATAAAGTTATTCTAAAACAAGTAAAATTACTATAGCAAGTTCTAGTATATAAACATAGGATGGCCAAAAAGAAAGAAAAAACCTACGATGGGCACATAAAAGCCTAAAATGGAATTATAAATCATTTAATTATATTTGTATTATGAAGCTTACATTATTTTTATATCTATATTGTATATTTACTTCGTATTTTTACAGTGTATAGTATTAACTTACATATATTATGTATGAATTATTACTCAACTTGAATTAGCTATGTTATTTAAATTTGACTTTATATTGTGATGTATTTTTCTTGTGTTTAGTATATATTGTGTTTATATTTTGTGGATACTATTGACAGTATGGATTGATTATATTTTACTAAGCATTCCTGGTAATACAAGAAACTAAATTGTAATTTACTTTTTACAGAATACCATAACTGGGCATACGCCCGTTGTATTCTTCCTAAATAAATAAATAAATAAGAAAACGATAACATTTCAACCTTGTTAAGGCTTTCGTCAAAATATATACGAAAGATAGTAAAAAGGAAAGCCAAAGAAAGAAAACGGTAGTATAATCTTTACACTAAAGATAGTTTAATGTTGTTGTGTATTGATTAAAACATAGAGTTATCATGTACTAACAAACGTAATGACTATTAATTACTGTACTGTGGATAAAAGGGTGTAAATTTTCTTTAAAATGAGTATATATTTCTACCTCTAATTTTTATACAAATAAGGCATTGGTAGGGGAGAGGGAATTGTAGAAATTGGGTTACCTAGTGTCCCTCTTTAGCCACAAACTTCCCCCGACGATAGGTAGTTTATAGTTTTGCTACGTTTTAATAACAATTTAACTCAATCTATATTTAAATATTATTAACTATTAACATCACTTCATTCCTACTTGTTAGTTAATTTCAAACTCAGTACTGATAACAATTATATTTTTTAAAGGTTAACAACTGGTGTCAATTTGAAATGGTTCCAAGAATATTAATAATACATTTTACGATAGTTTTCAGTACCTCCATGATAATTTGTTATGGTGAACCCTTAAATCAACCAAATGTTATTAGACTTTCGAACTTAAATGCAAATGTATGGTCCAATTTCAACTTTGAAATTATCCTTCGTGAATACATAACCGAAGTTGATGAAGTTTTAACTCTCTTGATATGGGAAAATGAGTTAAGGAACGAAGACATTTGCTTTAAATGTTTTCATACAACGAACCAATTAATTATTTATCAACAAGAAACAATTAAAATAGACGAAAACGCAAAAAACGAACTCAAAGAAATAATTTCCCGAAGTGCATCTAAAACTATTGTAATTGTCGTGAAAGATTGTAATTCATTAATGAAAGTTGACGGCAAAGAGTTGTACACACTGTATTGGAAAACAGATTTGAATTTTCTTTTTATATTAACTGCAATAAATAATGACACGAAAACTATCAATGAGATAGGTATGGAACTTACCAAGTCGGTGGGAACAAAGAATGTTATTATTGTGTACAGGTATTTCTGTATTCATGAGTCAAAGTTTCAGTATCAAGGAAAGAATGTTTGCTCTGCAATGACAAATTATGATCCATTTTCTGGTAAAGCACATCATACTGACTTTTCAATCGCAAAACGTAGAAACCAACACGCATTCTCAAAGAATATGTTTGGGCAGAAACTTCGAGTAGGAGCTGTAGAGAAAAGTGAACCACTACTCAGAACAGTTAAAGGAAGAGAAGGTAGTTTTACGTCACATGACATTCTAGGACACGTTTTTGAATCTTTCAAAAGTTTCATGAATTTCACACCTATGTTAACGTATTTAGAACCTGGTGGAGACTGTGGGACGAGACTTGAAAATGGATCTTGGTCACACTTATTCGGAGAATTGGAGAATTTTAGAATTGATTTTCTTCTCTGTCCAATCACTATTACTCCCGATAGGTATACATATTGGAAAATTCCTATCCCAGTTTTGATTGATAACTTCGCTTTAACTGTACGTAAAGCAAAACCGTTACCTCATTGGATGGCTCTGTATTTACCATTCCTACCAGAAACATGGTTAACCATACTCTTTATGTTCACTCTATTTTTTGTTGTTCGGTTGATGTTCCAGCGTCTTGAAAGTCATCAACTGAAGTTGGGCAGAATATTACTTGATTTATTTGCAATTTTTCTTCAAATATCTATTCTACTTTCGCGTAAGTCTCTTGAAAGATTTGTAATTATGCTTTGGATTATATTTTCCTTAATAATGATTTCTTTGTACCAAGGCTCTATTCTATCTTTCCTAACGTACCCAGGATATTACCCCCAGATAAACAAACTGAAAGATGTTGCAAAGGAGAAACTAACACTGCTTGGAGCAAATCCTCATATCGAAATGTTCAAAGATAGTACTAATCAAAACATGAGAAATATTTTCAAGAATGCAATAGTGCAACCCAATATAAAAGAAGCTTTATATTCTATATTACTAAATGAACGTTTAGCCATTGTTGCTAGTAAAAGTATGTTAGGTTATTTTATAAGTTCCGTGCAATGTGGAAAATGCATTAACCAGTTTCATATAATGGAGGAAAACCTAGGGAGTTTAATGATCTCTTTCTCTCTATCGTATCGTTTTCCGTTTTTCGATAAAGTGAATCAATTCATTTTACTAGTGAGAGACTCGGGACTAGCAAACAAATGGATTGAAGAATCAGAGGACGTCTGTAGCAAGACTTGTTCTTTCGCAAGAAATGTAGTTCTCTCACTACAACATGTTTATTCATGCCTTATCATCCTTGTTCTTGGAATTATGTTAGCAACTGTAACTTTTATTACCGAACTATTTGTTTACAAGAATAACCAAATGAAAGATCATAAAACATAAAGCCAATTTAAATGTGTAAAATATACCATGATTCAAAGTACGTTAAACTAGTACCGTAACAGCATTTTTTGTTAGTTTTGGACTGAGAACGTTAATATTGTATTTCATACGTCTGGTTTGGGCAAATATCTTTGACAATCCTACATCTTCTTGTATAAGTAAAATATATAATATGTTGTAAAATTACTGGCAATAATTGTATTTATTATTCATTGACAACACTGTTTGCGCATTGAAACAAACTCACTAGTTAGCATAACTGCCTTAAGTTTGCTTTCGCTGTTACTTTGTAGTGTGACGTGTCAGGAAAATTCTTCTTTGCTTTCACTCAACATAGTCTTTCTGTGGTGTATGAAGCTGAGTAATCCTGATCTGATTAGTAGTTTAACTTGATTCATTGACCTGAACTAAATTTTAGTTTTGTCAGCAGAAACTATATTATGAAACTATTGGCAGTCACAAATATAAGTTTGAAGTATTAGAAGAAATTGCGAATACACATACTATTGAAGAGATGAAAATTAATTCTGTTTTATAATAATATTGGACTACGCTCATAGTGTAAAATGTCACTACTTTTCTCGAAGAATGAGTATTTTCAATCTTGCACCAAAGTAGATCTCATTTCTGGGTATTTATCTGACTGAAATACGACTCAGAGGACTGCATGCACAGTGTGCTGAAAGTACTTTCGTAAAATAATATCTTGGATACCTTGGGAAGAATTTTAGTAGGATTGTTGTGTTGTGAGTGGTGAGACATTATGCCTTTTCCTTTTTCCATTTTAAAAAAAGTGGTAACCATAATTGAAAATGAAAATTTTATTTTTGGTGCACTTCTTATAATTTTTTGGACGCCATTTGCATAAATAAAGTGTGTTCGGATATAGACGCGAGAGGGGAAGAGAAACAAAGAGAGAATAGGAGTGTGTTTACACTACTGTCTCTTGAAATCTAACATTAGTTATAATGCGACTCCTTGCCAATAAGTGATCAGTTCATTTTTATTAAATGAATTATTTTCCTTTATTTCCTGTCAGAACTCAGATTATAGGGTAGAGTTAAACTTAACTTCAACTCTGAATATGTGATACGTGAAACATAAAATGATGATTACGTAGTTCCTACTAATACACTACTAAATTAACAAACTATTTCGTGTAAATGTGCAAATTAGCAATTTTTAGACAATAATATTTTAAAAGTAAACAAATTCTCTTACGCATGAATACACTTTATGTACTACCTTGTAATTTCCCTAAAAATGAGTGAGATTGGAAAATACATTAAATTAATCGACTATTTTATGTCTGGCAGAGATCATTACACGCTCATTAAGAGATAACATCGTCTACCACTAATAGCACCATCGAGATTAACATAATCAATTACAGGGATTTGTATTCAGAAATAACCATTATCGCAGATGCTCTAAACTAAAGTCGGACGTACAAGTTACCTTTGGAAAGTCTACACAGATCTATCTCATCTCTAATAAGTTCGTTCTCTTGAGGAGTTTCGACTCGTTCCCTAGAGACGAAAGCTTGTTGACACATTGCAACCAGAACTGAAACGGGTCACCGGGTCAATCAATACATTAGGGTAAACTTTTCGACCGGATCACCGGGTCCATGATTGGGACCCGGAGTGACTCGATAATCCGATTTCGACCCGGTGACCTGGAGGACAAAGCAGATTTTAAAATTATTTTCTTACGTTTAATCAGTGTGTCTTTCAAGAGTGACTGCGAGCAGAGGTGTTACGCCCAGACCACGATAAATACGAATCCGGAAATTTTAAGTTCATTGTAGCTCCTAGACCGGGTCAATCGAGGTATTCGGGTCAATTTTCGGACCGAGTCGCTGGCTCACCATTTTCCGAGGTAGACTGGATCACCAGATTGAGAAAGTCACCCGGTTTCAGCCTTGATTGCAACTGCGCGATAACATTATTGCTGGTTCAGATGACATTAATTATCACAGAGAAGTTCCATGGGATGAAAAATATATCCGACCACGTTGAATATCTTCACAACGGTGCGCACGATTTTGATGTAACACAAGAAGCCATCTAGATGTGGCCTTACTGTGCATGTGTCAAGAGTTACGCTGCCGTGTGGCTACTTAGTTGGAAGTAAATCTAAGAAGTAAACCTGTCGATGATTCAAACTGCTTTTTCAACCAAACTTGGTAGCGGAGTGAGGTACATCAGGAAATCGCCAGAAAGCATGGTTAAAATTGCTTTCACTGTTTTTCCATAAATATAGTTTTCAGAGAGACAATGAGATATTACATGAATATGCGTAGTTGATTGAAAGACTGGAAATACTGTGTTCTTTTTAAAACAGTGGAAGAAATAAAGACCCAACGCAAAGTTATTAGTACTGGGGACCAGCTACATAGTGCTCATTACTTTTGCGTTAAGTTTTAATTTCTTGCACTGTTTCAAAATTTCAAATATTTTGATTCTTTTATCTTATTAAATAGTTAGGACACAAAAGTCTTTCAGAATACACTATCCGAGGATGGCAGGGTTATGTGAACACTTCTAGCTTTCTTTTTTTTTCAGGTATATGGGATTATTCCCATATGTTATTACTATTATTAGAAACTTTGTTGTTATCGTACTATTCATGCTTTCGGGGTTAGTACCTCTGGTAGCGATCACCCCTAAAAAAAAAAACACTATTCAAAAGCAACAGAGCTTACTGCGATATTACTATGAAAGCATTTCGTTTGATGGATGACTTATCAGTAGAGACAGTCGAATTTCGCGCCTCGCGAATTCGCATAAATTTTAAACACTAAAGAAATCGCATGAAGTAGATAAATGGTTGTTAAGATTTTGTGAAAATGTTCTTCGAACTCAGGATATGCTCCCGAAATTTAGATATTTTAATTCCATCCACGAATTCCGAGCAGTAATCAAGAATTTTTACCATGTTTATTCATTCATTAACGAAAATAATGCCTGAACAACCAAAAGAAATATAACTCCTCTTCAAAAGCCTATCATCGGATTCGCGTAGCACAGATAATATTAGACTGTAGTACACTTTATTCTCTATTGATGCCAGCAAGTTTGGGAACAAGGCTTGCCATGTAGCGGGGAAATACGAACTACATTATCACAAGTCTATCATTGTGTGCATTTGGCGGTATTCGCAGTGAAATGCTTTGTGAAAATAAGTCGGAGACGTGAAATCTTGCTAGTGCTAGTGAAGTGATGCTGCCGAAAATCTTGCTATTGTTAAGAGCAAAGTAAAGTTTCAAATGCAGACTGAGACAGATTTCTTTTTAAGTTTTCTTATAGGCTTACCAACAATCGAACAAATCTAACCCAGACAATAATTGGAGCTGTTTTCATCATACCTGTCAAGATTCAGCTGAACGATTAAGAAATTAATTACTACATAGTTGTACATGTCTTTCTTAAAATTGATACTTGTTTTTGTAAATGTGGCAGAAGTATGTGACAAACTTAAATAAATAAATAATTGACTCTAATAGCAGATGGTTGTTATTTCAAAAGAAATGTACTTAATCTGGGATTCTAGCAGCGTGGGTTAGTGCAAAGTTTATTTTTAGAGTTTTAAAATGTCGTTGGAAGCAACATTTATTTGATCTGTTCAAGAAATTTATCCTTGTACTAATAAATTTTACCTTGTACATACGATTATTTTAACATTTTCACTCACGAAATTCAAATACATCTATTCACAAAATTTCACTGTCCCTATTTCAGTTATACTTTTATGGTAGCATATTTATAAGTAGGATATGTTTCTTGCTCCTATATTTATTTTTTTAACATTCGTGATAGTTAAATACATTTTCTCACTTAACCTACAACATACAGAAGAAAATAATTGAAGTGTAAAAATGCCAAACGTTCCAAGTGGCCAATTTGAAATTTTACAGGAGAAACAGAAAACTGAATGGTTTCATATAACGCATTCCTTCCGATATAATGTAAATGGTTCTATGACACTACACGAATGTATTGTATACGCCAGAATTGCCAAAAACTGAATAGTTAAAGAAGCAAAAACATGAATAAGAAGAACATTCTGTGTGTAAAACTAGGTAATCTGCTTCTCCAATCTCCATTCAACAGTTTACTGTTTGAATTTCTATGCCTGTCCAAGCACAACATTGTATTTAAGATTATAGTTGGTCACAGCTGCAACAATATGATATAAGAAAGCAGAAAATTAAGGTTTTATTCAACCCTTCCTCCACCAGAACTTAAAAATGTCCTGAGATTGATATATTTAACATAAATATGAGAGAATTCGATTCTTATATAAAATAATGAATACTTTATGCAGAATATGTTACCATGCAGCTCCAAATATGTATATTGCGCCTATGTGTGTATGTAGAAAATGTCATATGTGTATGTTGAACACCACAATTAGGCTATTAACCTGTTGTGCTCAATAAATAAATAAATAAATATTGTTGAACTTCGTGCAGGGGTGAAATAAAAATTATTGTTTTTACATTTTTAAAAAACAGAAACTAACAGCACCCTCTCCCATTGTCTGTTTAGTGGAATCTTGAGCTATTGAAAGTGTTCTATAAAACTCTCTGTGCTGCTCAGGAGGAAAAGGCAGATGTTTTCTTTTTTTTCAGCAGACTAACGGGGCTGTTGTTTGAGAATTGAATTATGTTTATGTCCTTTAGGCATCTAAGCTAAGGCCGGGATAGGGAAGGGGCAAGGATGCCATAAAGTGTCGACCAGGGTCTAAGCTGAGCGTGCCGTCCCAGCAATTGCCTGGTGTGACTGAGGAGAAATCCTGGATAAACTTCATTCAGGATGGTTAGCCGTAGGGATTGAACCCACAACCTCCCGAATGTTTCGCCAACACTACCTAAGCTACGGCGGTTTAGTGGTTGTTGTTTCACATGTAGTAGAGCTTGTTGTTTATTTTGCTCTTCTTAGAACATCGAATAACTTCCAGTGTTCTCTGTAAGCACTTTTAATAGCTGTTTGTGATGGATGTGTTAGCTCCATGACGTTTTGAGCATTATATATTTAGAAATGTATTTCTTCGATGTCAACAACGTATGAGCCGTTTCCTTAAAACAGAAGAAATCATTGGAATTACATGAAATATATTAACACATTTAGATATTTACATGTTAGATTCTTGTAAAGATAATAATACCCGTTAAACAAAAACTTCCTTTCACGATAGATTCATTCTCTTCTTAGCTCCCGTAAACTGTATACATGCAAATGTTTGTGATCCAAACATGATAGAAGACACAGTGCATGCCAGTTTATAGTTTCTGAAAGAATCTGATAAGACCTTTGCACAAACTGCAAATAAATGTTTCTTAAACAGGACATGCTTATTTTTATATAGAGTGCCAACATAAAATAAAGTTACGATATTCACAAGTAACTAACTTTGTAAACTTTTTCTTTTTCTGAGCCATTTTAGTACCTATAAACGTCACAATGTAATTAACCGTTATGTTTTAAAATCAAAAAACGTCCATGCCCCAGACGGGATTCGAATCCTGAACTTTTAAGACACTAGCCTGACGTCTCAGACTGCACGACTACCGCGGATGGCTAGTTTTGCAAGTGTTTTGAGTATTGGATTTTCTCATTATTTACATGTTCACTTTTCACAAATGAAATCTTGAGCTATGTGTATTTCAGATTTACAATTTTATGTGCGTTTCTGTAGTTCAACCTGAGATTATCTCTTCTATTGCAAACACAAGTTGCTGTAACATTCTTCATTTACAGAATATATCATTCTCGATGGTTAGGAAGAATCTAGAATTCGTCATGGCCATGTCTATATAGTATTAAATCTTCAATTATTTTTATTTCTGTTCTAATTTCCTATATAATTTGGCACCGATTTACTTTGAATATTTAATATTTCTTTTAAAATATTTCCTTCATTTCTGACTTGATAAATTAGTTGGAATGAACTTACAAGACTAAATTCCATTTATAATGACATCAAGCAAAAGGGACGTGGGAACGGGGAAACGAATATGGAAAGAAAATCGTCAGGACTTATTCTGAAGTTACCATCACAACATAGCCTCAAATAACTACAGCACACATCCTGGAAAACTCCAGTCAATGGGTCCCCACCCTATGCACAAACACGAACATTCCGAATCGGAAGTAGCGATAGTACCGAGACCGAGACAGGTTTCGGTCTTGTCTCGGTCTTATCTCCATTTCTGTATCGGAATCAAGGTTGAGACTAAGGTCTAGGAATCGAGACGAGATCCAGGCACCATGCATCCAGTTTAAATCAAGACGAAGTTGAGACCGAGAGCTATTCCTAGGGACTAGAGACTAGCCTCTCGAGACTCTTATCTTGAGCGAGACCTGAGGTTAAGTTTGATATATATCAATAATACTAATTTTATGCTTTTGTTTATGACGTTTTATACTATAAGGAGTTTTGTAACAATTAGTCTCCTTATGATAAATTTGATCTAAAATGTTATATTGTAGTTTTAAAATACGGCAAAATTATCAATGCCAATCGATTTCCCCTTGTCCTGTCACCAATATTATATATGTGCGACAAGTAAATGAAGAAAGTAATTTTTTTTAACGAATTTTCATTTCGATATTTCCTTCCTGTGAATATTTTTTGGTTCCTTATAACACTCGTCAATTTATATCAACTTCTGCTTGACTGATTCCTTAAAGACTGTAAAGCGTACTTCAGAAAGTCAAACTATATAAATTCAAGATCGAATATTATATGAACAGCAGTGAAAATATTGTAAGATAAATGTGTTATTACATGTTCATCTGAAAGTTTAAAAAAGAGGAAAATTTATTTGAACGAATTGTAGCATGCATGTTTTTGAAAGCGTAGATTAAGATTCCGCATGTTTCGGGCGTCTATATCGTCTGGGATCAGTGCTATCGTCAGAAATTTGAAATTTTGATTTTTTTTCTCGCATCGATCTAGGGGGACCCAGGGAGATCCTACTGACCCATTTTTATTCTGTGTCTTAGTATATCAAAAAAGCCTTCAAATGTAAGTTCAAGCATCAAAGTCAGTCTTACAGTTCGCTAGATACGAAATTAGCTGTATACATTGGAGTGCTGCTAACAGACTCATTTGTCAGCGTCACTAGAAGAACAACCGTTCTTCATGATACACGAATTAGTGTCGTTGGTTCTAGTCAATACTCTTTGTACAACAAATTGAAATTGAAATGAAAATTCTCTTCGAATTATGGTCTACGATTTTTTCTGTTGTGGGAGGGATACGTAATTTGAAACATCTTCCACGCCAATAATGTACACAACCACTCCCCTTTAAATTTAATATTATGACCACAATAACTATGTTCTGTTATCTAACACAGGATCGTATTACTGTAACTATTATGGATAGATAGTTAGACCGGATAATATAAAATACTAATAAGTTGAAACATAATATAAGTTTAAACATAAGTTGAAGCTAATAAGTTGAAACAATATAAGTTTAAAGTTAAAACATAAACATAAGTTTAAACTTTAGCAAGTGCATATAATAACTTCAATTATATTTGTCAAAATTGCTAAACAATGAACAAAGAACAACTAGAAGCCAAAAGAAAAGAATATAATTGAATAAAACTCTCTCAAATTTATTCGTCGAAATTGTAACCTGTAAGATGATATTAGAAATTACCTTCTTAGTAAGTTTCAAAGACAAATATAACGAAAACAAGTTTTTCATACGCTCGTAGAAATTACCATTTATATTAAAAATATTACCTATAAAATTAAAATATCAATTTTTTGGCAATATTAATACTGTTGTATCAACTATTCCGTTTAGGAGTTGTAACATTTTAGTGCTGAGTCCAGATAAAGTCATCTAAAGTAAATATTCAGTAAACATATTTATTTTAATAATTATGCCTTAAACATTTGCCAAAAAAGTTTATTCCAAATATTCAAACTTAACAATAGAGTAGTATGATTCTAACAAAAGTTAGAACGTTTAATTTACATAATGATATATTCTTAATTCAAGATAACACTTTTACCAAAGATTAAAAGTAAATTAATTTAAATATGATGTATCTAATCAGCTGTAATAAATATTCAAAATACATGTAGAATCGCTGTTGTTGAAATATTGTACCAATTAAATATTACAATTTACTTGTTGATTCAATATCCGTGTTCAGATAAATGCACTATAATTTCTTGTTAAACTATTGGTTTCTTTTGCCTTGGAAATTGCAAAATTCCGAAATTTAGTTCCTTTAACAAGTAATCGTAGAGTTAGAATCCGATGACGGGATAACAATCATTGGAAATTAATTAAATACAATATATAAAAGAGGTTTGTTGCTAACGTTATATAACTTTGTATTAGCATGGAATTAAGACATAACATGAAACGTCCAGCTAAGTATTTACTAGCACTTTGTGCCTTGTACTAATTGCTTTCCTTTACGAACTCTAGAAACACAAACTTCGCAAAGAAAAGTAATTGCAGCTAGTACATATCCAAAGACAAGTAAAATAATACACGATAAAATATGTTGTAATGCCAAAGCTTCTTTCTCGTGTGTGGGACAACCACGCCGGCATACGTTTATTGTATCATCAATCCACTTGCTAAGAAGCCCAGAGTCAATAACTCGTTTAAGAAATTTATTAACTTCGTCTAGAAATGGGAAATGGTTCGAGACACAGAAAGAAGCCATCATATTTCCCACATCCTCCTCTATTATATGAAGATTTTCATTACAATGACCACAGATCAACGATTCTGTAATATACGTTATTAAATGGTTAGCACCAAAAAATCCTAATCGATCATTGTGTAAAACATTAGATAGGGCTTTCTTCAAATTGGATGCTTTTATAGCGTTGTTGGAAATTGTTTTCAAATATGGATTATTTGATTCTTTTATAATGTCAATATGTGCTTTTGCTCCAACAAATGTCAGTTTCGTCTCCACAACTTCTTTAAACGTATTTGTTTGGTGATAATATCGCGGTACTGTTAAGAACGATAAAATGGAACCTTCATACAAGGAGGTGATTATCAAGCAAAAGATAACCCATAATATAAAGATGAATCTTGAAATTGATTTTCGTGGTTGGGCAATTGATACACCTAATAAAATTGCGAACAGACTTAAGAGATCATTACTGTCACTAAAAGAATAACTTCTTAGCCTATGAAGAAAACATGTTACAGCCCACATCAAAGCGAACATAGAACATATAAGTAACCATGTGCTAGGTAAAAACGGTAAATAAGAAGACATCCAATGTGGTAATGGTTTTGCCTTAGGAACTGCAAGAACTAACCTATCTATGTACACTGGGGCTAGAATGTTTAAATATTTGTATCTTTCAGGTGTGAAAGTGAGAGGGCATAGAGCAATGTCAGCTTTATTGCCGTCTAGTTCACCTAAAAGTAGAGTCCAAGTTCCATTGCTAAGTCTCGTACCACAGTTATTAATATCTTCTATTGCTGTTATAACTGGTATGAAGCGCATATACTCTATCAATGAATTGAATACACTTCCTAAAATTCCTTGAAAAATAAAAGTATTGTTACCTGTTTCCAATATTTTAATCAGTGGCATAAACTCCCTTGAAGTTACTACTTTAATATTGTACCTTTCAGTATTTACTGTGTAAGTTAGAGGATCAGTACTAAGTGTTTTTGTTCTTCCTGATAATGAAATTTGATCCAGGCCTAAAAGACATTTGTCTGAATTATATTTTGCTACTGCATAACAGAAATGTCTTTCGTTATTCTGAGATGTTGCTTCCGGGTGACAAACGAACTCAATTAATATGTTTACCTTGGGCATTCCTGATGCGGATGTAATGTTAAATCCGAAGCACTGAATTGGTACATTCTGAAGCACTGAATTAGTATTTTTTACTGTCAACATTAACACTAGAAGAATTTTTTTGGCAAGTTTCCAATATGATCCACCATCTGCGGGGCCTATAATGTCAAATATTGATTGAAAGCTTTCAACGAACATCACAATAGTTTCAGTTTCACTTCTAAGGAAAATGTCACGCTGTAAAATATTTGGACGCAATACGGTTGGAACATCATAAACAATTAATTGAGCACCAGAGTGTAACATTTCAAAAGCATTCGCATTAATTACTACGTTCTTATCTATCACAACATTTAATAATTGTTTTTCATGGTTCACATATTCCGCGAGTATTATTCGAAGGCTTAAATTAAGTAAATCATGTTTCTTAAGTGTCACTGATCTTAAAATTTTATTCTGAAGGGGACAACATGTAGTCGTGCCATTTTCTGTTGCCACAGCAACAATTATTATTCCGATTATTGTGGTTAACGCTCTAGCCATTTCCCATTGAAAATTCTAGAACCTATAAAGAAGACAAAGTTGACATTGTAAATATTGATAATTATGTTCCTGTGTTGCAAGTAATAGACATATTATTTAAATTCACAGTACATTGAATCTTAAATATATAATTGAATGGACGTATGATTGGTTAAGCCCTTTAAAGGTAGTTTACGAGATGGCATTATATTATTATGTATAGATGAGACATAACGTTTGGCACAGAACAATTAATAGAGTTGTGATAATAGATATTTTACAGATTGGTGTTAGTTATTTGAGATATCAAAGTTACTTTAATCTTACCCGGAACTGATACTAGAAGAAATAATAATGTATAAATAATGTATAATACTTGTAGAATTAATAATGTATAAAATAAGATTGATATTAAACAACACAGTCCTCATACACTGCTTAGCCAAATTGAATAACCCAAATATTAGATAACTCATTAGAAACAAGTCTTACGAAATAACGCCAGTTCGTTGGCTGAGAATCATAAGATTATAACTACAGAGGATGTTAATGTTAGATAGAACCTTAGCCATTAGAACATTAGAATGAACATTAGAATCCGAATAGAACATTAGAATGAATTGTCTAATAACAGCAGTCTAGAAATGGGAATCAGGGTTAGCAAGGCACAGATTAGAACATCAATTCTTACAATACACATATCACTGTAGTACTTGAAGAAATTTCTTCTGTTTTAGTAACTAAATGTTAGGTTCTTCATCCACTAAAGCTCTACTACTACCTTTCCCATCATTGTCCAGGAAAGACAATCGCCGAGGAACGTTATCTCTCAGATGAGAAAGATTATCACCAAAATTTGGAAAGTTCAAACCATATAGGATATTTAAGAAAATCCAAATTTATATGTATCGCTCCTCTCATAGTTTGACTCAATAAGTTGAACCCGTGTTGTAACATGCGTATGGATTTAACAAACATTACACTAGCTATACCTTACTAATGGTACAATTTGGGAACTTAATTCCGAAATGCTTAATATACTATCCAGTGAATGTAAAATAAATGTCAAATAAATTTTAACGTCTAAAGTAAGTCACTTTAAAAACTTTCAATGAAACTGTCACTATTTATTCAATTTAAACAGGTTATGACAGAAAGGATATGATTAAATATTTAATATGATTAATAAATAAATAAACTATCTACAATTTCAAATTTTGCAAGTTTAAGTTATTTTAAGACATATAATTTACTTGGTTCTAAAAGTTAAATAAAAATTTGATTTCGTGAACGACATTAAATATTTTATCTCAAAGCTTGCTAAATATAGGCATCGCATTAAGTTCTTTACTCTGGAAAATAAGTAAAACCAAGTGAACTAGAAACCAAGGAAATTTACACATTATTTCTATTTTATCTATGGTTTGTATACTTCCGTTTTCGCAGATTTAACAGTACAAGGCAAGTAAGAGAAGAACTAACGAATAATTTACATTCAGTTAATTGAATCGTCATATACAAAAATGTGACATTTGAATTTTTTCCAAGATATTATATTTTTACGCCAATCAACTCGTGTAGGGTAAGTACATATTATTGAAGAAAATGACATAACCTAGGACACGAGATGAAATTCCTTGTGGGTGACAAAGACAAACGATGAATTGATTGACAACTGTAAAGCGTATGCAGTTTGTAGGGTTTTATGCAAAATTTTATTCTTGTCACATACAATATTTTTGCTTATTATGATTCAATTGAAGATAGTTCTTTTCATTGATATTTCCATTCTCTTCCGAAAGCATGATTAGACATTGTGTCACATTGCCATAATTCTGTTATCGTGTTACAGAGTGATTTTGTTGTGCACCAATTTCTTGGAAAACCTATCTGTCGCTGCATACATTTCTCGCAAACGTGGTTCTGTTACGACATCATCGTTTAAGAGGAAATTAATTTATGTTTGGTTCAAAACAAGGTTGTATTTAAGAACGTTCATTTAGTTGTTTCTCTCTCTCTGAGTTAATTGCGTACTTCACTCTAATATAATGCTCGTTGACGTTGCATGAGCACTGTGAAGTTTGACAATTTTTTCCAGTTCCACTCATGACGTCTATCCTAACATACCTTATTATGGTTTTAAAGGCTCCATATACCTGATGCAAAGATACTACCTTCGATAAAATATCTTCAGCCGCCTTAACCATTCAATGGCTATTAAAACTATAAAACATGGTGAACATTAGGTGTATAGTACCACAACTCCAGAAGCGCAAAATTGTTATGTGTCCATAATGAGTAAAATATATTTTGTAAAGCAGGTAATCAAAACTTTTTATAGTTACCTCTTACACGATCTTCATATAGAGTTTGCTATTAAAGTTATTTACCAAAATCTTGGTATGAGGACGTTTGTTTTATCACAATTAGATATTTATTCTGATTTTTGTATAAATTTTGAAACACAGAAAGAAGAAGTATGTTCACAATTATTAGAAAACAAACCTGTTTAATACTAAATATGTTTCGCGAGCATTCTGACAGGCGTCTCTATCTGTAAATCAAATATTCAGATCACAAAGTATGGTGAATGAATTCCACGATGCGAAGAACGTTTCCTCTTGTGGCAAACTAGCTTGAAATGAACATACCATGTATAATATCACTAGAGTCTAATATACTATTAATCTAGATATATTACGAACACTAAAATTGAATTGTTAACATGAGAATTGAGGCAATCAATATAACCATATAATATTGTGTACCTTATATAAGCGGTTTCTGTATCGTTAAAAGGATGTCACGCCTGAGTGATTGAGAAAAGATGTAAAAGAGTTAATATATATTTGTCGATCATTGAAGTTCGCTTCCTTAATGGAGATCTGGAATGGAATCAGACCATTAGGGAGAACAATGCATCACCCACAATCAGGCGCGCCTGTTTCATTGCCACTCCAGAGTAGTAGGTGCGAGGGGGATATATTTTAACCTAAATTGAACTTAGCAATTGGAGCAAGGTAATATTCAATTTATTAAAGCGTATTTTTATACTTTCAGCTCGGTCATTTTAGCACTTGAAAATAAATTTAAGATTAGAAAAAAATGACACTAGTATGAAAATAATGCATTCAAAAATACGTTGTACTTTCTGCTTTATTTGTCTTCTCCTCGTAATAGTTTAATTCAAACAATAATAGTGGGACACTATAAACAAACAATTTATGAAATCGAATTTTCGAGTTTACTCGATACATCAAGCAAATGAATAAATTCAACAGACGTTCAATATTTATAATATTTCACTGCGTTTTCAGAATTTAAAATTAGGAATTCAAATACGCAACACTTTACAGTGCGTTCTGTATAATACTACAAAAATACAAAAATTGTTTGCTGGTGTTTTCAAACAAATCTCTTTGAAGGAAATACTGATGTTATGAATATTAATATACCAGGTGCGTAAATATGAAGCCGGAATTTATGTACAGAAAAGACACAGTGATTGGATGACAATGCTAAGAACTATTTTATTCGAAGTATTGGCCATCGCTAGTGATACATTTCTGCCATCGTTCCGGTAGTGTGTGGATGCTAGACAAAAAAAAAGATGTGCCTCTTGTGCTGCAAACCAGTCATCAAGCCATTTTCGTAAGATGTGAAGCGCTGGTCAGGAAGTGCGTGTCCCATGGATGCAAATAAGTGCAAATCGGAAGTCGCCAAGGCTGGTGAGTAAACCGCATGCGAACCGATTTCTCAGCCAAACGTCGCAATCGTTTCCTTGACCGGTTTTGCTGTGTGAGAGGGTGCATTTTCGTGAAGCATAATCACTTTATGTTGTCTTTGGTCATATTCTGGTCGTTTTTACGCAAAGTTTAATGGAAATCGATCATTTGTTGTCGGTATCATCGGGTATTAACAGTTTCGCCAGGTTTCAGCAGTTCGTAATAAATCACTCCCTTCTGATCCCACCAAACACAAAGCATTATCTTCCGTCCATAGAGATTTGGTCTTGCAATAGATATCGCCGGTTCTCATGGAGTTACCCATGATTTTTTGCGCTTAGGATTCTCGAAATAGATCCACTTTTCGTCACCACTCACAATTCAATGGAGAAATGATTTCCTTTCGTACCTGGTGAGCAGAATTTCGCAAGTGGGTTTTAGGTTTTTCTGATGTCGTTCAGTCAATGCTTGTGGAACCCATTTTCCCAGCTTCTGAATCTTGCCCATGGCTTTTAAACGTATGGAAACTGCTTCTCGTCTCACATTTAATTGATCCGCGAGTTGTTGTTGCGTTTGAGCGTCATCCTCATCCATCAAAGCTTGCAATTGGCTGTCTGCAAACTATTTCGGTACTCTTCCACGTTCTTCGTTTTTCACGTCAAAATTGCCACATATTTTTAAACCACGCATAGCACTGTGGCTTACCAAGAACATGATCACCGTAAACTTCGACAAGCATGCGATGCGATTCTGCAGCAAGTTTCTTCAAATGGTAACAAAAAAACAATGCTGTCCGCAAATCGTAGTTTGTAGGTACAAATTGCACCATGTTCAACGCTATTAAACACTACACTATGACGTTGTAAAGGTTTTACGAATGTGTAAGTTTCATACTATAATTTTGTAAGGGAGTATCAACTTACCACAATAATAAAAGTTCTATGAATTCGAACAAAGATAAAGAAATTAGAATAATGAAGTTGTTCTCAAAGAAGTTTCGAGATACCATAGTTGTGTCTTTTGTTCAAGCTAAAATTACAAAAATAATAAGTATGTGAACTTAAAGTTTAGTATTCTTAGTTTACAATACCTAAGTATGTTATGGTCAAACTTGAGAATAGAGAAACGATAAGTTATATAGTTGCTCTACTGTTCATATCTAGTTTGTTAGCCGAGACTGAGAAAGGGACCATAACAACTTCTTATTTAAAAATGGCCTTGTGTGCTCTTGCTTATTTGCTCCTAAAAATAAAGATCAGGATTAGCAAGTCACAAAGGTTACCTCAGTTCCAACAACGCACAGAGTATAATTTCAAGAAACTTCCTCAGTTTCAACAAATGGTATAGCAAATAAAGCTCTGCCAATATCTTTTCCAAGTTTGAACAGAAAAAAAAATAACTGGCGAGGGACGTCAAATTACAGACATGACAGACTTGGTCCAAGAATTTCGAGTGCAAATCAAAACATATTAAAAACTTAAAATTGCAATTTGTCTTTGCTCTCATTATCTGATTCAATAAGTTGAATCCGTATTGTCATTATGTTGATGAATTTAGTATAAAATTAGCTATATTCATTCTCCCAAAAGCTTTTCGTTTTTATGATACAATTACGGTACTTAATTTGCAAATGAATAATATATTCTATAGTCTAATTTAAATAAAAGAGTCGAGTCTGGAATAAATAACTATGAACCTCTAAAGTATACTACTGTGAAACATGTGTTCATTCAATTTAGGCAGGTGATGAGATTACGCATACGTTTTCATATTTAGGAGAAACTTCCTTTAATTTTATATTTCGTCAATTTATTTGCTTATGTAATTTTCTTGGTTCTAAAAGTCAAACAAAAGTTGAAGACCAAAGGAAAAGAACATACATTGTCTATTGTATTGATTTTACAGAAAAATTTCAGAATATAATATTTTAGAATATAATAATTAGAATATTTTATAATTAACATTATTAACATTATAATTGTGTAAATGTTTGTTGTAAGAGGCAGACCTCGCATACATTTTTCTTGCATGGTAATTTGTTAGAGATACCCTTCAATGAGCAATTATAAAGAACTATTCTCTCGATTTGGCAGAAATTGACAAAGCACGTTCGTTTTCTGTGATCTTCGATTTGGATTAACTGAGATATATTGTCACTTTTCAGCTCGTAGCTTGTTTATTGAATGTGTAATGAATTGTAAGTCATCTTATTTCAAGACTAAAGGGAAAGAAGCGTTCTCGTCAAACGCGTTTCAAAGCGCAACTCTCCCGTTTATTACCATGAAATTGATATTCTGAAATCCACTGGATTATTTGCGGTTTTGGACTGAAGCTTTCCTAGCGGTTCAGTACTGATGTCGGTCAGTCAGCGGCAGTGTCAATCAGTTTAGTCATGGTGTAGTACTTCTTAGGAGTGGAAACTCATGTTCTTAAACAAAAGATGGGGCTTCTTTTGCTGTGAAATTCCTTTTATTTATTTATTATTTTTCCTTAATTGACTTGATGTGTTTGATATTAAGTCTATTATGTTGATTCTTCAATTGATGGATAAATTATTACACTATTTTAAATTATTTACTCTGGGAAATAATTAAAACCAGACCAATTTAACACTAAAAACTAATAGACTCCCTTGTAATATTGTCTTTTTACTTATTGTTTTGCGTTTATTTTCCTGTAATAAATCAGAGTACACTGTAAGAATCGTACGAAATAGCTAATGATATCTTTCGTTTGATATTTCATTTCATTTCTCTTCTCCAAGCAAAATTTGACGTTGTATCACGTTATCTCATGTTATTGTGTCACAGCGTCATTCTGTCTCACACTGATTTTTTGCCCATTTTATTTGTCGCCACATGTTACGTTACACGCGTACTTCAGTCGCTACGCTATTGTGTGAAAGTGTATTCATTTTGTGTCTTATTTAATACAATGTTTCGTGTTTGAGAACGTTTATTTAATCGTTCGTTCTATCTCTGCATTCTTGTACGAAATAATAATTTTAAAGTAACTTTGGGGTTATGATCTCTGACTTTTATAAACATCGAAGAAGGTTCGTTTCTCGCTAATGCTCTCCATTTTAATAAGGCTTTCCAGAATTTTATGTTTCCTCAAACTGCTGCAGAGAAACTACCTTCAATAAGTCATGGTCACTTCCTTAATCATCTTTCTCATATCATCATTGCAGATTGTAAGACTTTACGACCTGTGGTTTTACGGTACTGCAAAACCTGAAAAGCAAATTTGTTTTATCTCAACTATAAGTAAAATATATTGCTAGCAAGCAGCTCATCAAATTCTTCGTGGTTACCTCCTATGCGTTCATCATGTAGATTTTGCTATTAATAACGTAATTAACTATATTACAAACATCTTTGGATGAGTTCTTTTCGCTTCTTGTTATCATCGAAACTAGAAATATTAGTACCTTCAAAAACTTTAAACTTAGTGCGAATTCTCAAACAGAACCAGAGAATTATATAAATAAGAATTATTTTCATCAACAAAATCCTATTCGAATATGTGTTGTGTATTTATTTAATTATAACCCCCAAATCGTTTCGTCAGCTTTCCTGTTAACATCGTCAGAAGAAGGCTGATCAAACGATCGTCGGGTTATAATTGTATAAATACACAACGCATATTCCAAAACAGTTTTATTAAAAAATTTTCAAAAAAACAATTTGTTAAAGTCCTAAAAAAATATAATAAATAAGAACGGTGTTCAAGATTATTAAAAAGAACTAACCTTTAGATACTAAACAATTTTACCAAGCGTTCTGAATGACTTCACTGCTTGAAAATCAAATATACAGTTTGCAAAACTGGCGAATGAGTTTCAAAATTTGAAAACCCTATTCCTGGTCTCTGGTGGCAAACTAATTTGAAATGTATATTATTATCCACTATACGACTGGACAATATGTTACTGGCAATGTACTTGATATTTATAATATGAATACTGTAACCGTGTTGGAAACGCGGGTATTGAGGAAATCAATTAGGTTGTATGTATTACCGGAGTTGCTTTAACGTCGTTAAAAGCAGCTCACATGTGCGTGATTGTTAACATGTGCAAAAGAACTCATATATATTCTTAGAAGTTGCCGGTCCCTAATGGAAATCTCTAGTAGAAGAATGAGTTTTAACATACATCTTTGTTCTAAAAGAAAAGAAAACAAAAAATAACAATACGGCATGAACATGAAAGCCAGTCGCCATCCTAAATGAGCTTTTTTGAAGGTTTCTCTATGAAGTTGTAAAACAATTGCTTGCCATTAAGGTAGAAATATTTTTGACAATGAAACATTTTAGCCAGAAACAAAAACACCAAGATGATAACTTGTTAACATTTATTTTTTATTTGATTCTTTGTTTCTCTTCTAAATAACTTCATAGCAGGTCGTTGATTGGTACAAGTACAAAAAATAATAACGTGTTTTTCTATAGTAGATGGGATCAAATTTTGTGATTTCCTCAGAAACCTTTTAACAATTGGTACAATTATTAAATTTTTATTGGATTTAAAAGTCTACTTCCTTCCATTTCAAAATAAAATTTCGTTTAACTCAATCTAGAAGAAGACAGTTTAACAGAAGGAGCTCGCTGGTTTATTCAGTAAACCAGCCCTGGGGGTCTTCACAACCCGGAAATTCATATTTATTTGCGAAATGCATATACCTGTAATTTTTACCGTAACTCGAGTCATTTGGGGTATTCCCGACAGTTGGGGAATTTCGACACTCCCAAGCTTTCTGTACTGTAGATTGCACAATAGTCAGTTTTTAATATAAACAATGATCAAAGAAGATACTTCGTACTGGACTGAATTTCTGCACAGATTTATGAGTTTCTGAATCTGCACTGATTTATGAGTTTCTGTGTTGTATTGATGGAGGCCAAGTAGTGGTGTTTAAAAATCTCCGAGCCCTTTCCACCAAAATTTTAACACCTGGGGGCCATTAATCTTAATTTTGACGTTTCTCACGACCTTTGGTGACCCCTACCATATGTAGCTTCCGGTCCTGAAGGGACCGACCGTGGGAAACAGCAGCCACCCCCGACTCTTCCGGTCTGATAACGCATATATGATGCTTATAGGGTCGTCAGTCTCCACGTAACTATGTCGAAGGCAAGTGCTACTGAAGTTGTTATTACTCCGCCTACAGAGGAGCCCTGCAAATGTTCTCCGCGCTGGGTGGACAAAGCGTGCATTCAAAATTTCGGCGAATGAATACATTATGCGTGAATTTTGTCTAGTTGCATGTGATGCAACTCTATTATTTCATTGTATGGTAAAATTACCTTGTGAAAGTTATGATTTACCGGTTGGATATCAGAGACAAGTCGAATGGTTAACTCGCAATTTGCACGGATTACACTGGGACACTACGAATGGATATACTATATCCAACATCCGGCATATTGTTTCACAATGTTGTGAAATGGGTTCCTTCTTTTATTGCAAAGGTAGTGAAAAGATGACATTATTACGGAAACTATTCCACATGGAAAACATTGTGAATGTTGAAGATCAGGGATGTCCTGCCTTACGCGCATTAAGTTTCAAACTCAATACTTCATGTTGTAATTACCACCAGCCAGTGCACGAGTATGCATGCGCACTGCGTAATTGTATGCAACTACAATTTTGGTTAAAAATACAAGCATCAAAACTGATGGATGGAATATCTACAATTCATTTGTAAAATTGTACTTGCATGATAATAAATCTATACTACAAGGATATGGTGTTTGCTTTTTATTACATGAAATGAAACCCAAAATAAATTAGAGGTAAAAGGTTTTTATTACAAATAAACTACTCTACTACATGGTACATGGAAAAGTTATTTACATTTTTTATTTGATTTTTCTCACATAGTTGAGTACCAGATGATCATTTTGTTTTAAGTTGGTTTTATGAAGTGAAGTCCTAAGAACCATATGTAGTCAATATGTAATAAGAAAACTATCATTAAAACTAGGTTGAATGAGTATTTGAAGGCGAAAAGCGTGGATTTACATAATATGGACCACTTTGAAACAATATATAATGAGAAAACTCACTTTTGAAGTAGCTTGAACATGATTTTTAGATATCATCTACTCTTTCAGTTGTATTTTTATAATTATATTACGATTTTGCATATACGTTATGGTCGAAAAGACTGTTTGGTTATGAAGACAAACAATATTTGAAGTGGCTTGAATCAAATCAAATGAAAGCTAAAAAGAAAGAACTGTTTATAGCCAAAAAAGAGTGTTTGGAACCACATTTACTCGTAGTATAGGAAGAAGAAGATGAGGTCTATTGGACTGCTTGTTGTCTCAATTCAAGTGTTTGACACCTCCTTTTCTGAGACCATATAGGTGACTTGCATTGAACATATTATTGAATTAAACTGGGTAGAGCCTTTGTATATAGTGTTTTGTAAGACAGATAAAAACAAATATAAGGTTAATAAGAAATTATAATTACTTACTTTTATATTTTTCCCTGGCAAAATCTTAGGTAGTATAATGAAAGAATATTTCCCAAGTTTACGGGACTTGACCGATGGATGTTATCGCCTGATTCAAGAACATTTCCCGCATATGCCAACTTTTGCAAGCCCCATCAGAAACACACACAAACACGCACACTAAGTAACTAGGACTGCACACCGGAAGTACATGCCTTGCTCTCTCAGCTTGCAACCATATGTTTACTTGAAACAGGAAGAGCAGGAGACAGGTAGTGGAAAGAGTCTGTGAAAGAATATCACAGCCAGCTGGCATTGCTGAACAAGCAGTGTTGTCATCTTACACTTAACGGTGTTTCCATCTTAAAATAATTTAATAAGTTATTCTTTGCCATTTGTATGGTAATTCAACAACGTCAACAAGAGTTGCCAACTTATACCAAACTTCTAAGTGTTGCCAACCATGGATTATTTTAATAAAAATGATATCACCTAGTTTTCTTATTGTCTAATATGCTCGGATCTTAGACTACATTTCCAAAAGCAAAGTATCTTACTAGTATTGTTAGGTTGCATATCTCACAGGATAGGGACTGCAGGAGTATCCAAAACTGTACTTAATGACTACAAAACTTTCAAAAGTGTTAATACACTCGTCTCGTGCTCCAGTAGGCTCTATGAATAAAATAGCATTTTTGTAGAGTTATAACAAGAACTAAGCAAACAAATACTAGCATACTAGGTAATGACGTCATTTGAATCTAAATAATGTGATTGGTTGATGAAGTCAATAAATTGTTATGACGAACCGATTGTGACTTAGTCTACTGCAGC
>JAGDQP010011426.1:0-14211 GCA_022664845.1 Lepisma saccharinum
ATAATTGTCTAATTTCAAGTTCATGAGGAGTGATTGTTTGAAAGTAACAGAACTCACACAACTCAACTGTAATGAGAATCATTTGGTGCTTCGGTTCAACCAAATGTTGCAGCACTGTAAATCATAATATTCTTCCTTTGATCCAGATGAACTGGTAAAAATAGTAAATAAAGTTTTTTTTTTCTGAAGAGAAGGTCAAAGGTCAAGGTCATTTGTATCCTTTATGAAGAAAATTTAGGTAAAATTTAATGTTAAATATTTTTATTAGAGAATACTACATTCAGTTTGTTTTAGATAATCGAAAAAGGAACATATAGATTTAACTTAGTTTGAACAGAGTAATCCCGATGTATTACAAGTACACCTATCAATGGTTCATATTGTTTTTTCAACCAAACTTGGCAGAGAGGTAAGGTGCATCAGGAAACTTCCACAAAACTTGATAAAAACTGTTTTCGTCCATAAAGACGGGCGCAGTGGCCAAAAGTTTGATTCAAAAGAAAAAGGTTCTTGTAGTATGATGTAAGTCGGAAAAAGCATGTTTATTTGTAAAATGCTTGAAATAATGGAAAACAAATACACACGCATGGATACCGGGTTAATGCGCTATCTATTAGAGGGTACGCTTGTCATGGACACCATCTTGAAGTCAGCCATCTTAAATCTTTCTCGATTTTTTTAAAATACGAGGTCATGTGATAAATAATTTTGGGCTAGGATTCTACTTGAAATACATGGGTAACGTCAGTTTTGCCATAAATGTATTTTCGACAGAGATAATGAGATGTAACATTAGTACTATGCGTAGTTGATTGAAAAGCCTCTAAATACTCTGTTCTTCTTGAAACAATACAAGAAATGAGAACCCAGTTCACAAGTAATAAGCACTGGATAGGTGGTCCCCAATACTCGTTACTTGTGCATTAGGTCTTCTTCATTTCCTGCACTGTTTCAAGAACAACAGAGTATTTGGAGACTTTTCAATCAACTATGCACAGTACTAATGTCACATCTCATTATCTCTCTCACAAACACATTTATGGCAAAACTGACTTTACCAATGCATTTCAAGTGAAATTCTAGCCCAGATTGATATGATACATGAACCTTTTTCCATTGAAAAGATCGAAGAAGTTTCAAGATGGCGTCCTTCACAAACTTACCCTCTAAAAGATATCGCATTGACCCAGTACCCATTCATGTGTATTTGTTTTCCATTATTTCAAGTATTTTAGAAATAAACATGTATTTTTCGACTTACATCACACTACATATACTTATTCTTATGAATTAAACCTTTGGCCACTGCGCCCGTCTTTATATACAAAATAACTTTTCATCATACTTTCTGGTAGTTTCCTGATGTACCCTACTCCTCTACCAAGTTTGGTCGAGAAAGCGCTCTGAACCATCGATAGTTATATTTGTCAGTAGAAGCTTGCGATGAGAGGTCTACCCACGCGAGACACGGAGGCTGAAGGAAATAGAGAGATAATAATTAAGAATGAGATCATAGAGAAAGTAAACAAATTTATATAGTTAGGAGTTTAATATCAAAGAAGTTGAAATTGAAAATATATAGGGCAGTTATTCTGCAGGTAATAATTTATGCTTGCAAAAGTTGGAGTACTACCCCCAAGCAGATAAACATAAATTACGTGTGTTTGAAAATAAGGTTTTAGAAAAAAACATGCGGGCCGAAAGCTGACCGAAGAATGAAGGAGACTGCATAATAAACAACTCCACCGACTTTACGATTCACCCGATGTTGTAAGAATAATGAAATCGCGACGACTAAGATGGGCAGGCCATGCAGGTCGGATGGGGGGAGGGGGGGAAACGAATATTATATTTCATCGTGGTTGGAAAGCTTGCGGGAAAGAGACCGTTGGGGAGACTGAGACGTCGTTGGGAGGTCAATATTAGCAGAGATCTTCGAGAGGTAAGTGATTGTGATGAAAACTGGCTTCATGGTGCACATGATAAAGATCCTATGGCGAACGTTTGTTACTGCGGTGATGAACTTGCAAGTTCCATAAGAGTTAGTTTGATTTAATTTGTTCTGATTGTCAGCTACAAGAGAAGTGAATATGTTGTTTTAGAAGCAAGGGTGATTGTGGGAATTGTTATTTGAACTGATTAACATGTTTAGGTCGTTGTAGTAGATACGGAACAGTTGACTTTACTAAAATAATATTTGGTACGTTGTAATATGTCTATTGAAGAGAGTTAATGAAATATAAATCTAAAATGGTTTAACTACGTTTTTTAAAGTTCTTACATAAGATTAGGGATTTTTAGTAACATTGATTCTTTTCTTGCACACAGAAAACCGTTCAAAGACAACTTTGGCATTTCTAATACATTATTCTACCAGAAAAAAGTGCAGCGTAATACTTCTACCCTTTGAGTAGCTAAGGGATATAGCTACGGTAAGTAAAAATTAAAGTAAACTTCTACTGATTGCTATACTCTTCAACATAAAGAAAAAAATATGTCGAACCATCCGAATGCTATTCTAAATAGCTGCCATAGACCGGAACGAGATTACGAACTTAGCTTGAATACAAGTTTAGATTAGGTGATGCATAATTCGGAGAGTCACTCCAAGTACAGTCGATACAAGAAAAGAAACTTTACTCAAGTACTGGACGTAATCTATCATAATCCGAGCGTTACAGATAGGCTGGACGCTGGAGATGAAGTTATCTACCAAAATACATGTTGAAAACCATACAATTAGGTGATCGACACTTTGATTTAATATATTAAAACACAGAACAGCATTTATCCACTTAAACACATGATGATGTGACGTACATTTAGGCGGCTATAGTATTTCATAAACACTCTGCTGTAATGCTTCGTCATTACTCTTTGAGACATACTCAGTCAAAAGTACAAGTAGAAAACAAAACTGGAAATTCATCAAAACGAGTGAATTCACTCTGTAAAATAAATAGAAAGTGTGTTTTCGAAATACCTAAAGTGCCTGAACGTCTAAAGAAATACTCTGGAATAAGATAATTGATGCGGTCTATGAAAAAAGGGCACATAGACAATGTTAAAGCATAGGGCTATGTGCCCTTTTTTCCATAGACTTCCTCAATTTTTAGTATTTCATACAAACTTACCTCTAACGTTGATCATGAGGTTGGATCATTTGTACATATTACAGATTATTTCAAAGTGACAACCTCACCTATAACTATAGTTCTAGATCTCCATAAGGATCACTTGTCATTTGTAAATACTTTTTATAGTGTCGAAAGGTATATTACCTCTTTGATCAGGTAAATGGGTGTGTTTAACAATTCGCTTCGGCATTTTTTATGGTCATGTTTTATCTACTCATTTTCAATCTGATTAGTCTACAATCTTTCTTTATAGTATGTACTTTGTATTATGCGCTCTTCTGATAAATTGGACATTCGAACATTGATTTATTTTGTCGTTTTTTCGGTTCACTTGCAACTTTTTGTTTGGCTTACGCTACTGCCTATTGAATGAAAAATTGGTAGTAAAAATACAAATACTTTGAAGCATATGTCTCTGCTATCAATTTTATCTCAATTGCCTGAATGATTCTTTACTATCAATAAGATTCAATAGGCATAGGTCGTCTACGTTTATACCTTAAACTTGTCTCATAGACCACTTTCTAATTACTGTACGCATAGAAAAGAAATGTTAGGAAAATATTCCTGTACATGAGCAGTAAATACCCGACGAGGAATCGCTAAGTAAACATAAGCCCGTTCATGCTGTGTATTAGGTTTATTAGGTTTTCTCGTCGCTTTATTACTTTATCAGGTTTTTAATTCATGTCAAAGTCTGAAGTTCTCTCCCTCCTGTTATTCCTGTAGTCTTTTGATTCCAACTCGCTGAATTTCCCAGAAATATACTCTATGAACACGGACATCAATGAAAATAATTTTCTTTTAGAATTGCGGGATGACATATATATAAAAGCATTTGTCAAAAGTTTATTTCTTACTTCTCTTTGGACAATTACTGTATTTCGATGAATGTGATCGTGGAGGAAGAGGAAAAAAATTAATGCCGGGATTTAATTTAGAACAAATGATACTTTATTTTAAGGAATATATTTTGGGTAGGTATCACAGGGTATTTCTATATGTTTTCCCTTTAAAGATAACGCCTGAAGTCTTTAAAATTTGTAACAAATATATTGCTTACAATTTCATGGTATGGATATAGCTGTGTTCCTGTAAAGGCGTTACAGAAAAAACATAGGTCGTTTTGTCCCTGATTGCACGATATATGGTTCAATTCCACACCACATACCGACACCCACTTGCAGTATTACCTGTGAATGGTGTCTATAGGTAAAGTTAGTAAGTTAGTATGTCGTTATGTTCACGATATCCACAAATTGTGTAAATCATAATTATTACATAATTATAATTTATATAATTATCCAAGTAATAACTATAAAAATTATGCATATATTGATAAACAACTGAAATATATTTTGTATTCGAATACGTACTTTATTATTCATTCCATAGCAAACACCACCTGCGGATGTGATGAGTATTTGAAAAGGTGTCAGGGTCTAGTACCTTGGACATATACCTTACTGGAAGAGCGAAAGCCGGGTTGTATCCCCGGATCCCTGGACTGATGAAGAAACCCGATAATCCTGTTTTTCCGTCTTGTTATTGTGAAGAAGTTTCATGAAATCTTTATAACGTTCCGTTTAGAGTGTTCTGGATTTGCTTATTTGAAATACAGCTACTACATAGCTTAATTTAGGATGATGCCCTTAGTAAAAACCATTCCCATTTAAAATTTAATACCTATATGAAACCATGGACCGGAGGGGACAGTTAATCTCGATCGTCCACTTCCAGTCTAAACCAATATTGGCCAAATTTTCAGTTCTAACCCAGTTTCTTTATGCTTGTTATCGCTGTCTTTTGATTTGTCTTAATTATTGAAGAAAAAAAACGTAAATATTATTTACAGCATGTGATATTATATTTACAGTCCAGTACATCTATAACCCAAGAATTACTACTTTTTTTTTTTTTTTAAGAAAGAAACGGACCACAGCGTTAACAAGCATAAAAGACTGAGTTAGAACTTAAACTTGAATTTGAATTTTGTTTAAGGCCTTCAGGCAACTTTGGCTCGGGTCGGCTGGAAGTGGACGATCGAGGTTAAATGTTTACTCTAATGTTTATCTTTCGTTTCGACACTATCCGATCACTCCATTATCGTCACGTAGAGTACAATGGTAGAAACATATTGTTTTTAGAATAATGAGAAACATAACCTGAAGTTGCGTAGCCTAAGTAAAAAGATCGGTTTCCCGATACACACCTATTATCATAATCAGAACACATAGATGGACGAAATAATGAAAGAGAGACTCTTCTTGATGTAGTAGTGCAGATCGCGGACCTCGGTGAAGAGGTATGTGAGTTCGAGTTCTACTGTCAGTCATACTAGCTATTTTTCAGCGTTTGACCTAATTTTCACCAGGCTAATGGTGGAATATTAACTAGATTGTGTTCTTAGCCTCTACCTTCCCCTTGAGCCGCGATGGCTCAACGGTTAGAGCGCTCACCTCTGACACTTGAGGTCGTTAGTTCAAACCCTGCTCGTGTCATGTGGGTATTGTGGTGGACAAACATCGTGTGCGTGGGTTTTCTCGGAGTTCTTCCGTTTTCTCCAACTTTCTTCATTCCACCAATCATCATCATCCAATCGGCCTGAGCCAAAGTTACCTAAAGGTCTTAAAAATTAAATTCAAAATTTTACCTTCCCTTTACCTGCTTCAAGCAAAGTGTTCCTCGACGAGCATCATCCTTTAGACGAATGATGGGCCCTGTACTAGTCTGGCCAATAAAAGCAAATCAAACAATGAAAGACGCAAATAAATAATTTGTACAGATGGTATATGGTATTAAACTAGTTATTTTCTTAGTTTCGTTGAAGGGTTCGATAGTAGCTGAAACTGGCTCTCGCTTTCCTGGACAGAGTAAGAGACGAACGGAGGAAGCTTTAAAATGTTCAAGTTTTAACATATAGATTTTTACAAAACATATATTTCTTAAAATCATATTGTTATTAGGGCACCCATATATATATATATATATATATATATATATATATATATATATATATATATATACGGGAAAGCTATACAGTTTATCCTGTCTTCTCGTTGACCCCCCACCCCACTCCTCCCGTTAGATCTCAGGACCTACAAGTCAGACAAAGATTATTCATTTACCTTTGAATTCCCCATCGTCTGAAAGAGTGGTAAACTATGACGTTGACTATTTCTTTTGGGGATTTGATATTATACGGGGGGGGGGGGGGGGGGGGGCTTTGGTTTATTCTATAAAACCATTACTTAGCTTGTTTTTAAAATTCTTATCTCCCAGTGTCGTGTTCCGCACTAAGGAGAACAGTTCACTTGTTCATATTACATACACATTTGCATATTTCACCTCGTTACACAGTGGCCAGAAATAGTAAAAAAAAAAGTTTCTAGTTACGAATTTTGAACTAGGAGGTTAGCTATGGGACTATTAAATCCCGTTTATAGCAACGGTCAAGCGTTTTAGGTTAAACGTAGCATTCATGTGTGAGCGACTTATCAGGCTGGTCGGGCGGAACTATATACAACATACATACATTAGGCCTATACATATTTTCAATTTCAGAAGAAAAGCTTGAGATTTGAACACATCTGTTTGATGATACATTTTTTAAACACAGTTGCTTTTTAAATCAAGAGGGTTTTGAGTTTTATTTCTTTTGAAACTTGAAACTTTCGGTCTTTACAGCCGTCACGTATTAAACTTTGCTCTAATTGTAGGAGGCGGTGTGGGGAAGAAGCGGTCGGGACTTCTATTGAATGTATCGTCCCGGTATTCACCTGATAGGACTGAAGACAAATCTGAGTCAAGAAGGTTGGCGTGACCCTCACGAACAATCCTACTGACCAATGCTTATTCGACAACACCGATCGTAACCTTTGTTTGTTGTTTTTCATACTTAATATTTTCATGATAGTGAGAGAGTCGGTAAATTTCGAAATGATTTTGATTTCGCCGAAGTTTGTCCATTAAGCATGCCTTTTAATTACAAAATTTATTTTTAATTTTTCTTTTAATATTACATCTTGTTTTGTCTCTGAGAAAACCAGGAAAAATTAAATATAGTAAATAGAAGGAAGAGAAATGGAAATCTATCTGTCAGGTGTTATGTTTTATTTCTGATACATCTGAAAATACAAGCAGCATTTTCGTTCTCGCTTAACAGTTGTGGAAATTCCCTACAGGCAGAAATCATTATTTATCAATCGAAGAGAGCTGGGAGAAGCGGCTTACTTTGTAGCAGTTGACGCGTGCGTGGGTAATTTTTTCTTCCACCCTCTGAATTCTGGAATATGCTCGAGGTCTTGAAGGCTCTTCTATTTGACTCTATCCAAGGACCATTTCTATTCTCACCTCTTCACTCCTGATGCTTGCTTCTCTTTCTTCCTTTTTTAATTTTCTTTTTTGTCCTTTTTTTACCTGAGGGAAAGTGATTCTGTTATCATCCCTCAACAAATGTGGCCTTTTTATGGGCATTTATTAAACACAAAGAGAAAGGCAGTCCCAAGGGGGAGGGGGGACAAACCGAACTCTCCCCACATCTTCTTCTTATCCAAAGACCAGCGTTCCGTGGAATGCGCAACACTCAGCCTTAATAAAAGTGACCCTACGCTGGAAGTTGCTCTATGGAAGGGGATTAAAAAGCTATTGCCTCGAACCTCACAACGGGTTGGAAGTGAGCATGAATTACAACGTTGCCATCTATAGAAAAATGTCAATGTGTTACTCATATTTTCAGGCAATTTTTAAACAAATTTATAGACTAATTGAAAGACAATCCTCAAACAACATTTAGTTCAAATTAATTATTGTTCTTTCATTTTCTGTGTACGAGTCCTAATTTAGCCAAATTATAGTATTATTTTCTAGTTCTATTGTTCTACTTAACTTGAGTTACTTTGCATTATAACTTAATTAAAATCAACTTGGTATGTAGGTTAAATGTAGCTTTCAGTGGATAAACACTGAATAAAAGGAATTAAACAAACAATAATAACCACCGGCGTTACAGACCGATAGGTCCTGAGCCTGCCACAACGCCACCTGTCCGTGGTTGGTGGAACTGCGTCCATCTGAGTGACGGTATTGTAGTCAGCGCTTCGCGTTACCTAGCCACGAACAGGCGTATTAGGGGCTTACTAGCCCGAGTGATCGTCGCGTCTTTATTCACGTGACTTCCCAGTTTTCATCACGACGCTGGATGGACGCCGAAAACTGGGACTCCAGCTGGGAATTGAACCCGGGCCCACGCGGACATGAGTCCAACGCTCTAATCACTAGACTATAGAGCCCGCGAATAAAAGGAATTACAACGGATAATTCAAAACATATGAAACCAAATTGTGTATATATATAAATGTCAAACGAATACACTCAAATCGCAGAAATTTATAGTTAATACGTCTTTGGAATGTAGGCCTATACCTTTCTAAAACTTTTCTTTACATGTGTTTATATACTTTTAACATTCTTTTACCTACTTAAATACTACCCTTTCTTAAAACTTTTATAAATGCTTTAGATTACCTTATTTAGGTAAAAGTGCATACAGATTACATTTTCATGTTTTCCACATAACCCATAACCACCTACGCAAGGAGGGATTGCCTAATATCAATAGGTTGACTCCACAATTGATTTGAACAAACTGTAAATTTTCATGCTAGAGAATTTTCTGTCTTGATTACGATGGCTACTGGCATTCGGCGGAACTTTCCAGCTAGCTTTAAAATAAAAAAATAAAAATTTTAAAAAGGATATTAAAAAACACGCTTTTTTAAGATGGACTAAAAAGTAAAAAATAATAAGTTGAATTAATTTTATGATTCGGAAAATAAAAGCGTGGGTGCTCTTAGATATTATGATTTTATGATAAGGTAAGCAAGAGCACCCACGCTTTTATTTTCCGATTCATAAGATTAATTCAATTTATTATTATTTACTTTTAAGTCATCTTAGAAAAGCGTGTTTATAACCCTTTTTAATTATTTTTTTTATGTATAATAGATTAACCTTAAACTCCCTGTGAGATAAACAACCCAAATTTCACAAAATAGTTGCGGCGTTGCGTGCATTTAAGGATAATTTCGAATTATTTAAATTACTTAATTACAGTTAACTGGATTGTTTTGTCGTATATCTAATGATTGAATATTGTATTGTCATCGGAAGCAAGCAAGTTTACAAAATTTAAAAGAAATCGGATGATGGGAAGTGAGTTTAAAATTGATTGTAAAATTTGTTCCGAACAGACACAAGAAAGTGAGTTAATTTGTATCGAACAGACAGACAAGAAAGCGAGTTAATAAAAACGTGTTAAAATTGCTTGAGATTTTACACATCATCAGAAAAATCAGTCTAAATTCACACATTTACTATAGTATAGTTCAAAGACAGAGGATATATGATATGAAGCAATCCTCAGTAAGTTATCTTTTAATGTAAGCTCCGGTCATCTCCTATCAAAACCAGAAATAACCGCCACGTTGATCACGAAAATTTTATAATATTTGATCAAAATAGTTTTGTAAATAACTTTTGAATCTTTCCTGTAGATCTCGTGTATTGTAGATCACAGGTTCGCAACATTTATTTTACCTGGCGACCCACTTTGTAAAGTCCATATGCCCCCATTCTTCATCAATTAATTATATTAGAATAACGGAAAAGATTTCATTCATAGTCTAATGCAATAACAATAATGCACATTAGACTATGATTTCATTCATAGTTTAATGCAATTGTTTTTAATCCACAATTTGAAATACGTTTTAATTTAAACAAAACTATTTTTTTTTATTAATTGATTACATTTGCACTTTATAAGGTCACAGTATTCACAACAGATATTAACTATAACAAACCAAGAACAAAATTCTCATTCTTTTCTGCTTGTTTCTCAGTGACTAATATTTCAAATTTATTTCGGAAAGGATTCTTTCTTTTTCTTTAAGTAGCTTTCGGGCCCTTACAAATCTTTACGGACCCCTAAGGCTGAGAACCGCTGTTTTAGTGTTACATATTCTCTGAAAAGATAAAACAACGAAATCTGGACTTGTAAGGTATGTGTAAATGTTATGGACAAAATAATATTCATCACTTGTGGGTATTTTTCACGTTCACTGTGTTACATTATCAGTCAACATACGTTATATAAGAAATAGAGTTGACTTCAAAATAAACACATACACGTGAGCATATGGTCATTTCTGATAACGCCCAGAGTTCGCTGTGAAGAATTATGCTTACGGTTTGAGAAATTTCTAGATTGAGTCGTTAAAAGCGAATGAATGAGAAGAAAATTAAAGTTTGTTTCCTGGAAAATAACTAAAATTGTATTGAAATAGAGTTAGATCTGATCAAAGCGGAAGTTCTCCATTTTCATTCAAGATGGATATGGAAACTTCATATCCTAAGAACTAAAGTTAACAATTTATGAATTAAACGCTTAGCAAATACCGATAATTATTGATAATTTATGTTATTACGAGTAAACAATATCCAGTTCTAATAAGCTATCTAACGCACCGTCTAGGTAGCATCATATATAGTTTTGCAAAATACTCGTGAGCAATCTACTTGAGTTGTAAATAGCTTAAGCTGTGAAGCTCCAACAAGCAAGAACTCGCGCAAAATGAGTGTCAATTTTAATTTGTTCATCTGGCTGTGATATCCATAAAACAGTCTATCTGTGTTTACATTATGTATTAGATAACAGTACTTCCTGTTATTACAAGCGATTCCTTGCTCTGAATGCCTAAAAATAATATAATATAATTTTCGAGTAGGAAGTGGCAACTCTGGTAAGAATCTTTAATCCTGCCCGTCAAGGGTTACGTTTCGTAGGGGTGCAGCGGTCAGAAGAAGAAAAAAACTTTTTTGGCAGTTTCTAATGCCCATCTGTTTCGCAATGAAACTAATGTATAATGGGAACCTGAATTTAGCTTCTTAACAGCTTCCTCTCAGCCGAAAGTGTTCCAGTATACTGTGTGTATACTTTTCACATATTATTATTATCATTACTATTATTATTTAGTCGTGGTAGAATTAGTATTTAAAGACATTAACCTCACTAATGCCCAGAATTTTTTATTCTTTGTAATTCTTATTGTTGAAAATTTAATTCCTTATCTTCAAAATGAAGTGGCTTGTATCAGTTTTATCAACTTTCACACTTTATTGAACGCGTTAATTTGCGTGTTACGAAACCAAAATGCAATCTTCTACTCTGCATAGTTCTATTCAGATCTAATAATGATCTATCAGTGTTCATGAATCAATCTCCAATCACTTATCTATATAACTTGCAAATAAATAATCCATAAATATCCCTGGTCCGGGGACTGCTGATCGTGGGGTCCCGGGTTCGGTTCCTGGCTCTGCCAAGATAATTTTTTTTCCAAAACGAGAGGGTCTGGATCGGTGCCCACCCAGCATCGTGATTACGGATGGTATCGAGACGAGACGAGACTGACATCAGTCTGGTTCTCCTCTCGAATTTTTGACGACGGTCTTGTTCCCAGTCTCGTCTCGACCTGAAAATTTCGGTCTTGGTCTTGGGCTCGGTCTTGACACGTTAGTCTTTTCTCGGTCTTGTCTCGAGAGTCTCAAAAGACGACAGACATTTGAAAGTTGCCGTCTTTTTACTCTTTTGAAATTGGTAAGCAGGTTTCTCGATTTCAGTACAAGAACTACAATATTAATATGATATTAACATAGGTTGTTACATTGTTAGTTTGGAGTTTAGATTACAAATAATATTCTGAAATAAAGAGAAAAAACATTACGATTTTAAAGTAAAAAAGAAGCTTTAGTTAGCAAATATAGAATACCAATAAATGAGATAGATGGAAATATTTCTATTATGGAAACGGATCCGTGTTATACCACAAATGCGAAATTGGTATACGTAACATTAAAGTTTTCATATTTCTAAATTATTTTTACACTGAATGAGTAGCTGTTACGTTAAAAAAGCACACATTTTAGTTGAAATTTTCTGCCAGAGAGATTTATAGAAATTAACGTACGTACAGTGTGTGACAAAAATTTTAATTGTTGCCAACTTTTGCACAGGAAATAATCACATGCAAATATAATGAAAATACCATTAATTAGTTTACAAGACTGCTCTTGACTGATTAAAAGAACAAATTCATATGTTCATAGATGTGGATTACAGCTTCACCATACATTAAAGCAAAAAAGAAAAGAGACTGATTCTAATTCTCATAAGACTGCTTCTATTATCAAACATTATAAACAAAAGCATTAAATTAATATTATCGACATTCATGAGAAGAAATCTTTTCGTCTCGAGAGGCAAGTCTCGGTCTCGTCTCAAGTCACGAGAGGTAAGTTTCTGTCTTGGTCTAGTCTCGAGTAAGTCCCGATGTATAGAGTCTCGATTCCTAGACCTTAGTCTCGGTCGCGGTACCATGCCTAATCGTGATGCAATTGGGGAACTGTTGTAAATAATAGACAGTGGCGATCACAGTTGAAAGCCTCGGCTCTCCTCTCCTAACACGTCTGCTCAATGACCAAATTTAGTGTCGAATCCATAGTTTCTGGGGTCGCTAAGTTGATTGGTAACAGTCTCGATTATATTTAAGCCCAAGTATATTCCAATAGCACGAATAGAACTCTGTATAATCTTCTAGATTTTTTAAAAAACGAATGTACCCTCCAAAGTTTTAAATTTATTCTCCCTGCACCAACGGGCGGGCAAATCAGCTAGTGTATGATAAAGTTGAAGAATATCCTTCCTTTGTTTGGATGTATCCGAGGGGCTTACAGAACTGATACTGAGAAGTAAGAACAGATTACATTTGTTTTATGATACAGAATAGGCTATGAATTTTGAGGTGTAGAATGACTGTGTATATTCGTGTGTTTTAGTAATTTACTGAGCATAAAATCAATAACAAATTTTGGATATTTGTGTGTGACAAATATAGTGTAAATGCCTTATGTAAAATATTCCAAGAATTTTATGATTTTTGGGCCAATAGGATTTTTTTCAGTCTGGACGTCAATCACCTCGCCTTATTATACAGCTATTTAGGTGTAATATCGTGGTCGTTTATTTGACCTATGCAACTTGCTGAGCAGAGCTATCTTGAAATCTGAAAACTTAGGCAGTTGGGCAAAATAGGGAGGTAAGCTGTTGGGCAAATAGGGAGATTGTATCGAGATTGTAAGTAGGCATTTTCTGGAAAAAAGAAAAAGAAAATTCCATAACAAAAAAAAAAGAGGCATTGTATTATTATCATTGTTCTCTTAGCTGCTGCACTGATAAACAGAGATTAGAGGTTTATGTTATTAATTTTCGATTTGTGATGACATTTACTATTCATTTAAATGGCCACCCCATTTAATCAAACCGGGTGGGCAAAACGGGAAAAGTAGGCCTTTGTTTTAATGTAATTTCCAGGAGAAACGAAAACAGCCCTAAAATATTTAATTATATCCCTGCGTAGCAGAAGAATAAAAGTTCCATTTGAGCTAAAAAGTATTCTGGTTAGTTACTTACTATAAACACTATACTACAGAAAAAACAGTTTGGTAATGAAAACCTTTTTTTTTCTACAACCAGTACCAAACAATTTGGTTGACATACAGCGGAACAAATGTTACGTAATCACCACCAAAAAAAAAAATATTTTAAAAAAAAAGTCACGATTACCTCAGAATGCCAAGTATATGAACAATGGAGAAAAGTACCCAGTGTACTGGATTTTTGAACCCAGGCCACCGGATTCGTAGTCAAACACGCTTCCCCCGGAGCGACTCGTATTCCTTTTGGGGAAGTAAATTTAATTATAACTTTATTTTATTATTGTATGCACACTTCTGAACTTCATTAACAAATTATATGCTTGTAAATGATTATTAAAGTCTGTCATATCAATCTGTTGTTGTTATTATTACCGCAGAGTATTATGACATATCAGTCTGTTTACTTTATTGTTTGCTTGTTTACCGAACAATCAGTGTAGCTAGAACCAATCTTTAGAGTCAGTATTCGGTAGGGGAAACCAAACCTTCTACTATATATATATATATATATATATAT
>JAGDQP010011426.1:14311-53016 GCA_022664845.1 Lepisma saccharinum
ATATATAATAAATCATAAATCACAGCCATATTCAATCCACTAGTGGATGAGGCCTCTCCCCGAAGGGAGGAGTTGGTCTACTGCTCCCACGCTGACCAGACGGGTTTATATATATTTCTGTGTACACCTCCCCGTTTCGTCAAATTTTCCCCTATATCTCAGCATTTTCTCTTTATAGTCAAATAATAAATTGTGTATTGCTCTTACTGCAAAGAAAAAACGTCGAAAATATTGAATGCCAAGGTTACAGGAAATTAATAGATTCAAAATAGTGTGGAGCTCCTTGCGTTGACAACTATATCCTAAAAAGTAAGTTACATTGGTGCCTGAAGTGTAAATTATATCTGTGTGTTATGCATGTGATTCTGTATGGCTGTGAAACGTAGACATTGAATATGCAAACTGCTATAAAAAAAAACATAATAACCTCAAAGAAGATGAAGTGGAGGTAGGTCCATCACATAGCCAGTAAAACAGATGGATGACAAATATTCCTAGAGAAAGAAGGCGACCTAGAAGATGACCAAATGAAGAGCTGGTAGATTAAATCAACTATTTTTCAGGAGCTACATGAATTAGGACAGCAACTGACCGACTCAACGTTGTGAGATAAAATGAGGAAGGTCTTCATACAGCAGTGGATTGAAAATTGCTGAATATGATGAATTCTTTCAATACTCAGGATTTTGTTTCGGTAAATAAAGTGGAACTTCAATGATCATACGAAAATAATATACTATAACACAACTAAAGATATATCACTGTAGTCACCATTAATTTTCACAAAATATATGTTATGCATAGGGAAACTCAACCGCAGTCTCATGCAACACGATAATTAATGTACACTATGTATTTTAGTAGAATTAAGTGAAACAAAGTTTTCGTGTAATACCTACTACATAGTTCAGTCTGAATAAAGTGGAAATCCAGAATAACGAGGACCGTATAAACGAGATTCCACTGTATACGTGTATAAGTATCAGCCGGATCCATGTCTATGGTCCAAAGGTCCCTGGGCAAGATGAACTGATATTAGTTTGTCATTGCGTGTCATCGGACAGAGGCGATTTGAATAACCAAACGAAAGGACAGATAATTGGAATCGAACGGGAATTTCTCATGTAAAAGGTACCAAAAAAAAGTAAAGATATCCCCTGTGGGATATGGAGGTATAATAAATGCTTTATCATAATTATCATTTAGACCTTCAATAGATGATTCGTTTAAATTCATATAAAAGAGACTTCGTTGCATCCAAGGCAGAAGTTACATTTACTAATTTTTACAGAAGTGTAGGAAAGCAAAAGAAGATTGTGGAAAATTGAAGTTATAACTTTGTTATTTGAGTTTTACTGATATGTAACAACTATGCATAGTTGTTTATGAAGGACAAATATTTCATTTGTCAGCGATTTGTGCATTGGGAGAAAATTTACTTGCTTCTGCCTTGAACGCCACGATATCTATCCATTTTAAATTAAAATAGATCTAAACATAATGTACTGTTAAAATGACTGTTAAATTATTAAAAATACATAGAAATTTAACGTCACAACCAAACTGAATAACAAACACCACTTATCCGTCACCCTGGCCGACAACAGGAAGGCTCCTGTTGTGAACAGGGGCTCCACCAGGATTTTCAGTTTTCGTGGGGAGTTGTAAAGTCAAAATTAGGAGAGTGCAACTGGAGTTTTGCATGGTTTGTATCGATTTTTGACCGTAAAATTAAAGTTGGGGGTGGTGCTCTCGAGGATTTGGGGGGTGACATTGCGGCATCTTCTAAGCTAACCAGGGAAGCCAGATACTTTGTATCCCACGCTATATAATATCATTTTCCATAGGTGGTAAAACTTAAATATCAAGTTAAAACTTTCCGAAAACTGAAGATATTTTTAATACACACTTTAAATGATATATATCTTGTTGTAATAATATTTATGCGAACCTGGCCGACCACTGGCGTGTGTCCGACGATCGGTCCCTTCACCATATTTGAAAAGATATTTGAGAAGTGTACTCTTTTTTTACTTTACCAATCTGGTAACCCTAGTTGAGAAGAATAAACAAAGGGATATATTTTGTTTAGGAAGAGTCAATGGGAAAACAGAGAGAATTCAGAGAAATAAATGTGAAAGTGAATTGCCAATGAATGCCATTAATACCACGATTGAACATGTCGGATAGGTCAGCTGGTATATATATAGATCCAGTATTTTATGCAAGTAATACAAATAATGTTTACATTTAATCACGTGACGCCGCTCAGTTCTTCCTTCTCGTTAACACAATAAAAAGCACTAACTACAGGAACAATGACTCCATTTTCCTTGTACGTTGCCCCGCTTCTATTATTATAGTTTCAACACTGAACAGCTGAAAGTAACTCGTTATACCATTGTCAAATATTATGAAATTGCCGGGGCACGTGACTGGCACCTAGCCACACACACACATGCGCGCGCGTATGCATATATGTGTATGTTCGTACCCTATGTCAGTCTGATTGGAAGATTACACCTGAACTGACTATCCCAAGGCTTGGTTGATTGAACTGATTGCGCTAGCAGACGAGTGACTAATGGTGGCACATTCCGTGGACACTGAAAGCCAGTGTCAAGGTCGGCCGACAACCAAGGACCACTACACGCAAGATTCTCCGTTATCCAAGTCTAAACACGCACGCAAATCCACACTTTATACAATCTCTTTACAGCTTGTCACAGGTCTGGATCAGAGTGCTGACTTTCCGTAACTGGTTTTATAGTGTAGAAAAGTTCTTTCTTTTTTCTTAATGTACAAAAATATGGAGAAAAACTGTGTTTAAAATAACGATTTTTCTTCGCGTGAGATACGAAATTTCGCATGGATCCTACCCAGGGGCATGCAAAAATACGATAACAAACTCTTAGAAGTAAGTAGATAGATATTCTGCAAAATATATCTTCTCTTCTTTGCCTAGTTTACCTGTTCCTGCGTAAGTAGGCGATGATTGTTTTTCATTACTGAAGAAAACACGAGAACCTCATGTACCATTATCTTTTATATTCAAGTTAGGCGACTTTAATAGTTATTACAGCTGACATACACAATCACTCTCTCTTACAGATAGATAGATAGAAAAAGAAATGAAAATATAGATAGATATACATGACATGGGATGAATGTTGTTGCGCTTTCTGAATTGGTATTGTCTCACAGGCCATAAAAAGTAGAATCATCCGCAAAACATGTTGAAATGACTACGGCTAAAAGATAATAAAAAAAATATTTTTAAAGGCATACTCTTGTAAAACAATTCGCACTAAAAAGTAAAAAATAATTTTGTTTATGCATGACTAAAAAGAAAAGTATGAGGCGCGGTCCCATATACAGTCACTTTATAAATTCTTGAATTGGCGCGTCCTATGCAATTGTTTAAGAAAAGTGTGTCTTTAAAAAGTTATTATTATTTTTTTTTTCGAGTTATTTCGGTGTTCGGATAGTTTTAAATACTAAAGTGTTCTGCAACCAGTCAAAACCCAATACCGTTGCAGACTAGTATTTATTTTAGGATAAAGAAGTCCACATTTTTTTAAAAAAATGTGCTTTTAAAATACACTAGAGCAAGGATTCTCAACCTGGGGGTCACGACACCTAAGGGGGTCGCGGGATGTGTACATGGGGGTCGCGAGGGAAGGTAAAAAATAATTTAACTAGGCATTTCTAGGTTAAAACTAATAAATTTCAAAGAAAGTTTGGATCGCAGGATGAAAAAGGTTAAGAAACGCTGCACTAGAGTCCCGTTAATACGAACTAATTGGGGCTGTGTCCTGTTCGGATTAGCAAAAGTTCGAAATATCCGGACTTTCATTATAACTTACACTTTTTTAGTAGGCCTATGTCCTTGAGCTTTTCTTTCTTTCCTCTTAAGTTAAAGTAAAAATAATTTGGCATATTTTCTCTGGGCTCTGTTGGGTTTATCCGAATTTTCGGATTAGCGGGACCCTACTTTATATAAATATATAGAAATGTATGAAAGTAACAATGGGATATTATATTGTCACCCGACTTACGTCGTTGTGCAAAATTTCATTATTCTATGACGTCGCGAAATGAGTTAAACGTTCCAAGATTTGAGGACACCAGGAACCATTGTGAACTAAAGAAAAGAATGTAACTTTAGCATTTTCGGGGCATTTAATTAACTAATGACTTCGGTTCGTCTTGATTCTGTAAACTCTTAACTTTCTAAAAACAAACATCCATGTGACAGTCCGAATTTGATCCCAAAATCTCGGGACTAACGCCTCAGACTACAATATCCCTGCAGCCGGACCGGCAACTACAACTTGTTCGATCCATTTAACTAACATATTCCTTGAGGATCATTGAAATATTATGTCAGCACCCAGGGGGGTAAGGGGTTAAAGCTTTGTTTATTTTTGCGGGGCTCCTATGCACTAGTTATAAGACATCTGCTTTATTGTGTTTGCTGAGGGGTGGAGAGGGTCTTCTAAAATAACTTAAAATATGCTAATATTTAAACGATCTCCCTTGACGTCTCTTTCTCTCTAAAAAAAAGTACTTTTATTGTACTTTAAAATCTTTTTCATCGAACGTAAATAACTTAACTCTGAAATAAGTAGGGAACGTCTTCCATTATTTATAATGGTTCTTTCAAAAGTTTACTTTTTTTCAAATCGTCGCTTGAAAACCTATTTTCAAATAAAGACTTCAAATAAGAAATTATGCCAATCACGAGTAAAAAGAGAAAGACACATGCACTTCGTATGACTTTTCTTCCGGGTAATAGTGAAGGTTGTATGGGATTTTATTTCTGACATTAAGAAACTCCTTGACCTTAACCAACAATACGTGATAGAAATACGAATCTTATTCTGCATCCTTACTGGGTTATCAGAATACTGGAAAACTCTATAAGCCGGTTGTTGTACATACTTGACTTTTGTACCAAACTTAACAGAGGATAAGCACGAGACTCAGTTAACTCAAATTCTTTTAAATCGGAAGCTTAGATAAAATTAAACACCTTTTAACCTTAATATGATATTTATGTATTAGGAAGCAATCAGATATGCATGTTACATTATGAAAGTAATTACAAATTCAAAAGAATAAAATATTTTAAAAATACGAATCTTTCAGAGCAATGAATATTGAGTTTCCAGCGCCATTTTTTATAGTAGATGCCACAATGCAAGATCTTTGAGATGGTTTCAAGTGTACCCTTCCCTCTCTTCAAGTAACATCAAGGATGTTAAAAATTTGGCTATGTATCTTCCAGTCAGAAAAAGGAGGACACCATGGCGATTTGACTCTAGATGTGAATGACGAGTACCACATCTTGTAGCTCAGCATATATGAAGGAGGTGTTACTATACTGACTGTGAGTGCTACTGTAATGAAGTAATCTTTTTCCATGCCCATCTGCTCCCAGGTACCATTGATCCAAAGTTCCTGTTATGGTAACACACTATCATACCGGAGCCGTTGATAAATCCAGATATCTTACATATAAATTGGTCTGTTGGGCCGCGGTGGCTCAGTGGTAGAGCGCTCACCTTTGGTGCGTGGGTTCTCCGGTCCGATCATGTGGGCTTTGTGGTAGACAAACACCGTGTACGTGGGTTTTATCGTGGTTCTCCCGTTTCCTCCCACTTTCTTAATTCCACAAATGGTTGTCGTGGTTTTCCCATCATCATTCTTTCGGCCTCAGCCAAAAGCTGCCTTAAGGCCTTAAAGAAAATGCAAATTCAAAAGAATTGGCCTGCACAATCCCAAGATGTAAATCCAACGCAACATGTGTTGGACGTCCTAGGAATAAACCTTAGCGGGACGATAATTGAAGAACAGAGAATAGGTACGCAAGGCCCATTTATGAGCATTTCTTCGATTTCTATATTTAGAGTAATAGCACAATTAATTATCGAATTTAATTATGAGTAATTACATTATTAAAATGTTAATTAATAAAGATTTTATTAACCTAATTACTCGTAATTAAATTGGGATAACTAGTTGCTGTTTCTATCTAAACATAAAGAATAATTATATAATTATTTTATTTTTCTCTATGATATAATTACTTTTAGAGCAAATCGAGAAAAATTGTAGAAATGGACCTCAAACATTATTTACCTATATTCCCTTACCGACTACTCTACCTAAAAAATCTCGCTATGGAGGGGGCTTAACTTCCCTTGAAAGACGTGGCGCTGTCCGCAAAACACCAATGATGAAGGTGATATGATGGTGACGGTAATGATAATGTGGTGATGAGTTCTATAACCTATCAAAATATGTAATGATTCTCGGTAGTATAGGTTGACCTAAAAAGGAGTTTCTATAATTTCCTGTTAAAGCCATGCTCGATTATGAGAGCCGTCCGAAAGTAAGTCAGAGAGGGTAAAATGTTGTAACACCAAGTTTAATCTAGTTTGCAGTACACTGAAATCTGTGACAATAAATACCTTTTTGTTTTAAATGTGCAAAAATAAATGTATCTCTTGTAGATTTTAGTCCAAATAAAGCTCGGTTATTATATGTTACTTTTCGAACTTTGGAACACAGAATCATACTTATATAGTCCAGAGCTGGAACCGGATCATTTTTGGTGATCCGAAGATAGGTGACTCTGTCCAAAACTTGATCCTATTGACTCGATGTTCCCGTATTGACCCAAACGACCAGACTGAATCTGTTTGGTACCTGACGCCCCGATGATTAGATATGACCTTTTCGACGTCTTATTTTTCGTCCTCTGGGGGCTCATATCACCCGGTCCCTGTCACCTCTGAGGGTAACACTGTTCATGGAAACGCAACAGTCTATAAGAAGGAAAGGATTAAAAGCTCTGCTTTGCCCTTCGGAACACCGGATTGAATCGGGTCAGGTCTGGTCCAAGCATAGACCCGGTTACCCGGTTTAAAAGTTGACTCGAATGACTCGGTAACCCATTTCAGCTCTGTTATATAGGTCTATATATCAGATAATTGTAGCCGCGTATGTTGAAAGTATGGTTTCCAGCCACAATGTCCAGTGTTACGTACAGATAAAATTACAGCAAAAATTGGATTGTTTACTGAGTGCTGGATGACCATGTATTTCAAGGGGAGATACAACGGTAGACTTTTAGTGAGATGATCAGAGCTGCTTCTGGTGAACAGAACTTTGAATGCTTTTAAATTGTTCGGATTTAAGCTCCTAAGTATCGTGGATGATCGAGCGTGCCAAATTTATCTCTTGTTAAAAATCTGCTCAAAAATTAACTGACTTTATATTTCATTTGAAAATATTTATGCTTTGTTAAGTCGAACACCCATCGCTTGCTTGAAAATTCGCGACAAGTAATTAAAAATATGCACAGCGCAAAAATACGGAAGCAACATTTGACACAGAAGCACGTTTCCACTGCCAAAAATATTCCGTAAAAGTCTGTTAAAAAATATGGGAATGTGCCAGCTCACTTTCATAATCGCAGTGTAGTTTTCTTCTGATAATCCTCTCCTTTTTAACCCGTCTATGTGGAATTAATGTCCGAACTTTTAGCTCACTTAATGTGGAATTAATATCCCAACTTTCAACCTTACCTATGTGGAACTATTACCAATTAGTCCGTAGAACACTGGGAAAGAAAATACAGCCTGCTGACTATGTATAATTTTCTTATTTTTTGCTGACACTTAAAGTAAAAATTGAAATCTGAATTAGATTTGCCTAGATTAGTATTAATTCGATGACCTTTCAAATCAGAGCGAAATTCTGGGCCATTTGGGAGAAAGTTATACAAGTAATGAATTGTAAATTTCGGTAAGAAACATATAACCTCATGTACAGAACGAAATGGACATATGTTTCGTTATTTGTATTACATTCATCAAACCTGAAAACTTTCAATATTACTCTTGTATCGACACGTGCTTCATAATCTTAGATATTAAACAAATATATTGAATTCTTATAATCAGTAGAACATGAAATATAGGTTATATTGCCCCTTATTAAAATCAATCTAAAGTCCTTAGACAATCGCTTAGATTTGGATTTCTTTATATGTGGAAAACACTCCGGTCTATGATTATTCCATATCATTTTTAGAGATTAACGACTGAGTGTTACCAGTGCCAAATGTCAGGCGCGTGCGCTGTATCGGTTTCTATCAAGTGATTTTTTTTTAATAAAAAGAAAATAGTAGAAAAATGAATTCGTCTCTAACCTAAGTGTCATTGAATTAAGTAGCTTTATCTCTGAAACAAGAAACAAAAAATCATATCTGATATTAAGTTCTCAAGTGACATTTCAATAACCTACTATATTCTTTTCGCGCTTTTTTCTTAGACTGTCATTTGCACTTTTTCTGTACTGTTCGTCACTTATTCGCTTATCTCCTCGGAATTTGAACCAGGACGGCGTCCGAAGGACGTTATAATTTTAATATCTCTGAATAGAACTTCCACAAAAGAAGTCATTTCTAAGGAAATTTTCCTATCAGCAATCACAAAAATTACACAGGTCGTTTTAGATATTACTCTGCAATATGTGCAACTCTGCCTTTGAAAAACTAACAATTGTAAAAATATTTACCATGAGAATTTCTTAGTATATTTACATACATAAGATTGGTATAGGTATAGCATTACCTAGTTTAGGAAATTATATGATGGTCATTTTACGAGTGCTAAAAAGAAACTCCTTTTTTCTTACTGGTCTTTTATAATTTATTTATTTATTTATTGTCAACACAACAGGCTTTGTAGCCTAATTAATGTGTCGATATTTACAATGTTGGGTTACAGACATTTTTTATTACAACATCTTTATATGCTTTGTAAGACATATCACATAGGCCTATATCAAATTCGATGCAATTCCTACACATTTCATTGTAGGCAGTACATATTCTCCAGATTGGGGACTTCCCCATTATATTAGTTTTGGCCTTTTTTGCAGTGGAAGAGACCAGTATTGTCTACACGAGTTTTAGTGACGGGATACGAAACTGTAACAATGATATTCACATAACCAAATATTATTTATATTTGTTTACTAATTTTATTAGCAAGTAGGTAATAATTAGTAACTTTAATTTCTTTTCTATTCCTCTTATACCATTGAAATTACTCGATTTAAATGTTCATATTTATCACAAACATATATATACACAATTTCGACAATTTTGTATTTATTTTACAATCTTAATCATAGTGTTTCTGAAGCAGCAAATTATTAAAATAGTCGGTTACTATTTTTAGCATCTTTCTTACAACATATTTCTAATGTGTCACTTCACAATCACTAGTTTAGTGGGGAACAACTATGTTACAGGAAGTCCCCTGGCTGTAAAGGCCATCTCTACGTTTCTTTTTTTCATTTTTTATTATCCAGCATACGCATATCGAATTAATCATGTTGTTTACAATATAAATATTTATAAATAATTCGTGTAATGTTTATAAATCAAATGCCAATATTTCAACACATGATAATCTATTTTGCGTGTATGGAAGACGATAAAATATTCCGATTTACTTAGAAATCTTGGTATCTCACACACGGACTGCATGTATTTCGTTTGTGAATTAAAAAAAAAACTCATTTCATAACTTTATTTACTATTCATTTCCTTTACCCAAAACTCCTTTGTGAGATGTTGAAAATTACACACAAAAATTGATTGTGCCAGTAATAGGGATTCGAATCCGGATGTCGTGTTACTCATATATATTCTGAACATACACTGAAGTGACAAAAGTCTTGGGTTAAGGTAGTTGACGCCGCGGTAATATCGCGGTAAACCGGTCGAACGGCGCGAAGCAGTTGCAGTGTGGTCAGTTGAACCTCTGTGAGTGTAGTGAAACGTCATGTAGCGTGGTGATGGTAGCTCAATGAGAAATATAGGCGTTTGAGCGGGGGATGATAGTTGCTGATAGACGAATGGGGCATGCGATTTCGAAAGTCGTCCGAACATTTAACTTTACTCACCCCACAGTGTCAAGGATGCGCCGTGAGTACCGCATTGGAGGCATTACGACCTATCAGGGACAACGCAGTGGATTATACGTGAATTTGATGTATCACTTGTACCTATTCCCATTTGAAAAAAAATAACTTGAATCCAATATGGCGGATGGTGCGTGTCATACTTTTTAGGGATGTAACTTGGTTTCATTCATATTGCATATGGCAGCAGCATTCATGTTCTTTCTTATGTACAGTAATTCAATGGGTAATTACACATTTTTTTATGAAGCAACTTAATATTGTAGGTGGTCTATCGTATTCAATAACTGGCAAACGGTTTGATATACTGTAAAACTCACCAGTGAAATTCTGCGAAAATTTTTAATGAATTTGATGTATCACTTGCACCTATTTCCATTTGAAAAAAAAATAATTTGAATCAAATATGGCGGATCCAAGATGGCGTACGGTGTGTGTAACATGTGTCAGAGAAGTAGTACTTAATCCAACTTGTTTTGCATATGCCCACATTCATGTCCAGTTCTATTAAAGAAAATATAAGCAATTTTGTGTCCGAGCGTAATAGTTTACGATAGCATTCCGGATATATGAAGGCTCATAAATATACAAATTACCGATATGGGCCACTAAAATTAGTAAAATACACCTTGGGCCGCGGAGAACTTTGCATTTTAATCAATTTCAAACAAATCCCGGCGAAACACTTGGCGAGCGTACCTTGTAAGTAGACCAAGAGATAATGACTCTAACTTCTCTCGTAGTTAGAACACAGGGTGTTTGCAAAAGAAAACACTACTTGAACACTTTTCCACACGTATGAAACAATAATTGGCAAGGAGAAAGAAAAAATAATTTCCGTTATCGTACACTGCCGTATTGTCTGGATTGGGTTTCTGAAGGTTATTTTTGTTCTGTAAAGGCAGAAGAGCCATGAAAGGAACGCTATATAGAAGACGCAGAATTGAGTAATTCCCCAGCTGAAAGCAGTACCAGAAATGTTTTCAAACCTTATATAAAATTTATAAACACTGTGTAGTATAATATGAGATCGTAATTTCGAAACATTTAAACTTATAAAATGCAATATTATATCTTATAATGCAATGAGTGTTATTTTTATCAGTCTCTTTACTTAATTGGCACACTATGTTCGACAAGCTACATTTTATAAAAAGAACTATCGAAGATCATATTTTTCTCAAACCAGAATAACGATGGCTGCCAGAAATCTGTGACGTATTTTTAATAAGGTAAAACATTTATTATATTTAAATTTAGCTAGAAACTGGAAACATTATAGCAAATGGTATAGTTATATCGGAACATGATGTTCTGTTTGATATCGAAGATCCAAATTGCAATATGGAAATACAGTTGTAATTAGTGTTTCTCTCTTTATACGATTTTGACCATTTTTAATCTGTTTCAGTAACAACATAAACTTTGTTGGACCTATGTTTTAAAATTAGCTCTTTTTCTTCCTTCTTACACTATCGTTAAAAGTTTGAGGTGAATGTCCGACCTTGACAACTCTCTAGTTCAATTCTATGTATCATAATTATTGCAGAGTTGTCAATCTCTCTTTCCTTATAAAGCAGTATTGAGCTAAAAACGGAAAAAAATATTTTTCTCCCTTTCGTAGCGCAAGAGAAAATTACAAAAAGGAACGTAGATGAAACCGGAATCAAACTAAACGTACGAACCAGAAACAAAAAGAGATATTTATAAATAATTGGAGAACCGATGATGCTTTTCAATGAGAAGCAATAAATGTTTAAGGCACAGTTTTGAGCTTGAAAAGCCATACATACTGTATGATACATTTCATTAAAAAAATCTTATTATATTACCTAAATGTCAAATAACATAGCTTTATGCATATATTAGCTTATATATTAGCTTATACATAAAAGATATAAACAAAAAGGTAAAGTATGCTACAGCCTTGTTATCCGCCGATGATCTCAAATTCTTAGGATCTATTCAAAATTATGAAGATGTATTAAAAATGCAAAATCACATCGATGAGATTGAAAAGCATTTCACTTTCACCCGTAAAACTAATTATCTGGTGTCTACGTATACCATTATGAGTGAAAGAATCACTAAGCCTCCAACTGTTCGGGACCTTGCTGTCACAGAAAATGTACGTTTCAACCAACACATAACGCATTGCAAAAAAAATAATTGGATATGTTTATAATAAAATAATTAATGCTAAAGAAGAAGTAATGTTGAACAAGATAATATGTAGAATTAGGCTAGAGTTTGCGGTGCCCATATGGTATCCCCACACCAAATATATTATACATTGCATAGAAACTATGCAAAAATATTTTATTAGAATGGTCTGTCATAAACATTGAAAATATTATTATGCCCATGATTACGAATACTGATTCGCGGTTTACCAACTAGAAATTTTGTATAAAAAAAAGAAGAAAAAGAGTATGGACAAAGATTTTATAGAGAAACTTTTAGAGAATAGGATCAGTTGTAGTTATCGACTCGAAAACACCAGGATACCAGTACCCACGTATTATACAAGAAATTTGAACTAATCAGAATTTAAGGGGGAAACCATGGGCATTCTCCCTTAACACTATTTTTTTTTACTTTAACACTCTCCCTTAACACTATATTAACTCATATTAAGGCAGTACTGTTTCTTTCAGTCCTTGCTTTGAAATATATTTTATATCATAATTATACTTAATTTTTATATTCGTATATCATTTTTCCTCTATATGCTATTTAATCCTGTTTTTGATTTTTCAGTATTTTTATGTATTCTTAACCGTGCTATATTAGCTTTTTAATAGCATGCAAATACATTATTATTATTATTATTATTATTATTATTTAGCTGCAAATTTGACTGAGTTATTTAATCTTGCACTTAGGCAAGGAATATCCAATGGAGTGGAAATCAGCTTTCATTATTCCCGTCCACAAAGGTAGCGATTGTTCCTCATTATCAAACTATAGACCAATTACTATCTTAAATAGCATGGCTAGACTGTTTGAATCTATTGTATGTAAAGATCTGTAGTTTAGTTTGATATTCACATATGTTCAAAGAAGAACAACAAGGCTTCATTCCAGGGAAATTTGTGGCCACAAATCTTTGTCAGATTACAAATGAAATACAGGGTTTTATTACAAGAAGATCTCAATGTGATATTTATATAGATCTGGCTAAAGCATTTGATAGTGTTCATCATCTGGTTCTAATAAATAAACTTAGTAAGGTTGGATTATAACCCACATATCTAAAATGGTTCGAGAGTTTCCTATCTGGTAGAATGTTTAGAATTAAAATAGGAAATGTCATATCTAATGAAGATACAATAAGTAACGGGATTCCCCAGGGATCACCTTTGGGTTCACTCCTATTTAACATTTTTTTGTATGATATTTCTAAAGTTGTAAAATACTCTAAACTGTTATTATATGCTGACGATCTAAAGCTTTACAGAGAGGTAAATAACTATAGTGACAACAAATTACTGCAAGATGATCTCAACCGTATAACTGCTTGGGGTACCAAGAATAAAATCGGGGTAAATGTTCTCAAAATGAAATTCATTAGCTATACTATGTAAGTAGCTATAAAATAAACGAAATGAATGTTTTGAAGGTTTACTCTTTCAAGGATCTTGGTATTTATTTTGATTTTAAATTCCAATTTAATAATCATATTACACGAATTACAGGTGAAGCTAGAAAATTAATAGAATACATTTTTAACCAATCGTATGAATTCGCCAACATTGAGACGTATTTAACAATTTACAAAACTGTTGTAAGGGAAAAATTAGAATATGCTACGTCGGTGTGGAATCACGTGACTAAAACTAGCAATAACACTATTGAATCTGTACAAAAATCCTTTATTAGACTACTATGTTACAAAGTTAATTTGCCATATTATTCGTACGTCTACAGCTACTGGTGTGACATCTTCAAGCTTGAGATTTTGAAGCAACGAAGAAAAAACACAGACAAAAAATTCCTAGCCAAGAATTTGGATAACACAATTTAAAGGTCTTATTTTATAGAAAAGCTCAGTTTTGTTATACTCTTGTACAACACTCGAGAGCACAATCTGGTAACAACATTTGACAAAGGTGCCGTACTTTATATCGAATAATTCGCCATTATAACGAATAGTAACTCACCTCTACATTTGTCGTTATGTCCTTCATTTATAATTTGCATTTAATAAACAAATGTACTTGTATTAGATAATTCAATTTAAATATGTATTGTACTATGAAAACTTCTTTTTCAACAACTCTAACTTCATAGTTGGTATCATTTGCTTTGTTATTTTGTATCCAATTCTTTACCTATATCGGCAACCAATATGTATCCATATTGGTATTGTCCTGTTCATAGCACTCTAATAAAGATATTAAATTCATTTTTATTATTATTATTATATGATGGTAAGGAATTTGGTTTCCTTCCTTGCAAGTACTGATTTTAAATTTTAGGTACAATTGTACAAATACATAGTAAGAAGGGAGTTATCAGTTTTTGCAGCGAGTATTGGAACATGTCACAAAAACAAGCAGTTCGAAGCTCTCTAATTTTAAACTTTCGAGTAATTTTTCCGAAATTAAAGAACTTCAATTCCAGAATCCGACGAAACAGCAGGTCGAAACAACAAATTTGCAAATATCATCCGATTTTCATAAAATTTCACATCTGAATTTTTTCATAACTATATTCTATTCACAGATAAATATTGATGGTTTTTGAATACTGACAATATTTCTCAGCTATTTGTTAAAGCTTTGGTGTTCTGAGAAATAATTTCCTTGGATGTAATGGACATATTATGGTTTTGTTCATATCGTAGGGACAAGCCCCTTCTTTAAAATTTCGAAAACGAAAGTTTACACTCTTTGGCCTTAGAAGCCACGATACAACCTGATGTTAGTGATTTATGTTTTCGTAGTAGTATCAGCGTTTTATTTAATTGCCACACTGTGCGTAATTTACTTGTAAATAAATAAGTTATTATATAATTCAAACATTATTATTCGCTGCTAATAGTAACCAAAAGGTGGATTTATTTCAATCGCTTATACTATCTGGAGTTTCGAGTTTGTAATATGACACAGATTAATTCATGTGAATAATATGCTACCTAAAAGTTTTTGTTGTTTTACCACTTACATTTTATTCTGAGTTGGGAAAACTATGACTCCCCAACATCGATAGTACTTTCAAATACGAGAGGCATTTTAAAAAGCATGATCTTCAGAAGAGTATTATTGAACTTAAATACACTTTTCCAGCGATTTTTCAGTGCTTTCATGCCATTTAGGAAGTTGTTCGAGGTCGTCAAAACAGTCGTTTCTGGTTCTTACCAGCTCTTCTTAGAAACATTGTTTGCTAGCAAGGATATTTTTTGGGGGGGGTTGGGAACAAATTGATGTCCGCTGCCTCCATCTCTATATATCACACTGCAACCTATTAAAATGACTCCCGTAATTTCTCTTCCTTGTAGAGCAAACCAAACATAAATCAGAATCCTTTTATAACCCATCTTTTCTCCCCTCTTTTCTGTCCATCATTTTCTATAACTAAATCTAAACTTTATTATTTAATACCGCAACTGCTCAATCGCTTCATTTTCCTTCTCTCTTCTATCTTATCCGGTTTTTCGAGTTCGAGACCCAAGGTTTTCCTCGTATTTTGTAATATACCAAAAAAAAAGATTCTACGCTGTTGTAGAAAGCTTAGTAAAATTTTCCATATCGATAATCGTAAAGCATCCACCTTCACAAGATATGTAGCAAAACAATTTAAGTCAATAACTACTATAGTCAGTTGTTCAAAGATGACCTCCCTTAAGGCTCAATCCCAGTGGGATTTCCCGCCTTTTTCGATTACGTCTATTATTCAAAATGTAGTGCAGATAAACAAAATTTAACTTTCAGGGACTTAAGTTCGTTTTGTACTTCAATAATGAATTCAATTAGCTTTAAGGAAATGTTAGTAATAATTTCAGGATTGTGTGCAGACACTTTTGGGACATTATTTTGTCCGAAAAGTGTATGCACACGATCCTGAGGTGACTGGTCGCATTTCTTTAAAACTAATTGTACTCATTATTGAAGTACGAAACAAACTTTGGTCCCTGATAGTTAAATTTTGTTTATCTGCACTACATTTTGAATAATTGACGTAAAACTAAAAAGGCGGGAAAACCCACTGGGACTGAGCCTTAAGGAAATTTTTTAAATGGCAACCAAATAAACAGATATAGCTAGGTATCAAAGGTTCTGTCTATTACGTTGGTATCTTATCTTCACAGTGTAACAATAATATTTTATTTATAACGTTAATTAATGACATAATGAAATAAAATTCTGATATATGCGAAGTGAACCGTCTTTACACAGCCCTGTGCAAAGATGGCCTTTGTCAAAAAATCATGGACAAAGTTGGCCCCTTAGCGTACTTTCTAATTAACGAAGAATTAATTAAACATTAATGCAGAAATAATACTTCGAGATTACTTAGAACTACTTGTGTTTGAAGAAGTGGACTAAATCTATAATATGTACCAACATGGTGAGACCTATTTGCCTCAAAAAGGTCTTATATAAACATAGTTACAAAATGATGTAATGAGATTATATAATAAGCGATGATCAATGTTCGAAATAACAGATTAATCCTAAAAAATGTAATTACAGAAATCTATTGGTTTCCAACGCAACACTGCATTTACCACTCGATATTATATCCCCAAAACAATCCTCATGAAACCACAGTTGACATTTCGTGCATTGAGTTATAGTAATAACCATCACACTTGCCACAGCAATCTTTTCTGTCTTTTGATTTGTGGTAATAATCATCACACTTGCCACAGAAATATGTAATTCTTTTTAAGAATATTTTTACGTGCGGCGTCTTTCCAAATTCCAATCTTCTATTGTTGTCTGCACTTCTTCCTCCCTTGCATCACTACCTTTCCCTAATACTGAAGGCACAGATATTAAATCCAATTGTCGCCCATCATGATTGGTATTTTCCAACGATTTTCCTTTGGTCTTACCAGGCACATGTCGGGTTGGTACCTGCTAATAAAATTGAATGCATTTCCTTCCTCATATCCTTATCTGTCCCTTTCCTGCTCGTAAGCCGTAACCTAAACATTAAGCCCGTAAAGCCCGAAAATATTAATCAAGATTTTAAATATCAGCATCACTGTATCAGTAATGTTATGAAGAATTTCGAATTTAGGCTTTCACTTTTTTGAAATTGAAGACTAATAATGCATTAAAAATTTCTGAGGAAACGGGTTTAGTGAGGAGGAAAAGCTCTTGTGTATTATATTTTCTTTTCTTGATGATCCAGAAATATGTTTAAGATAACTGTTCACACCTACCAAGCACATTTTGGGGTATTTTCGAAGTAAAGTACTAACTTCAAATTGTTTATCGTTTCTTACCAAAGCATTGTTATTCAATTAGTGGTAATTAAACATCTATGTTTACTTATAGTAACTTCAAATATTGATTTATAATGGTTTTCTATGAAAGAAGCATGGGCCGTTTTACCTCGATCACATGCTTCATAGGTAAGGCCAACTTTCGAATTCGTCAATGCTCCTGATATGTATATGGCCTCTGCCAAAAATTGCAGTGGTATCGAATAGCACAATTAGTAATGATTCCACTAAATGCTTCTTTTTATATAAATTTTAATAAATTTAAAGAATTACGCGCTCTTTCCAAAAAAAAAAAAATATCTACAGCTTATAGAACTTACCGGTAATTGCGTGACTCACATTTTAACTTATACTAAAAGTTTTTGAACATACATAAAAAATCAAAGACGGAAGTCGGAATGCAATGTGTTAAATTACGAGGGGAAGCAACTAAGTAAGTATACAATATGTCAAAATATATTGTAACTGAACACAATTGCTCTGAAATTTTAGATAAATTATTTTTTGAACACATTGAACTGAAGGGCGTAGAAAAAGCTATCAAAATACTGCAACCTTGGATATCTTTTGGGTCTGACAAAGCCCCATCCTATTTGTGTCACCGTAAAAATCATTTTCGTTAAAAAAAAATTATAACCGAAGAATATAATGTTTTATTCTGGTGTGCCACAGGGATCAAACCTTGGACCTCTTTGTTCTTGTTATTTGCAGATGACTTGCCTACTGTTATAATATCCCCCAACAAACTTCTGTTTGCAGATGATTTAAAAAATTATTGTAGTATTTCCTCCGAATCGGACGTGGTTTCCTTACAAAATGATTTTAATGCAGTCTCAAAGTGGTGAAAAACATGCTATTATTGAACATTAAAAAATGTAATGTAATGTCTTACACGAGAAAAATAAACTATTTGTAATTCGAATAAAATGTTAAGTACTCTTCACTAGTTCGAGTCGATTCTATTACTGATCTTGGTGTAACCATTAAATCTAACCTGTCATTCAACATGCACATAAATCGTCTTGCTAGCGAAGCTTTCAAGAGCCTCGGGTTTGTAATGAGACTAGCAAGCGATTTCTCGAATATTGATATTCTAAAAACTTCATATACAGCGTATATGAGTTCAAAGTTACACTACGCTGCAATAATATTGGATCCTAATACACAGAAGACCTCCGGCAAATTGAAATTATACAGGTTAAATTTGTACGATTTTTTGACATACAAAGAAACTGGAATATATCCTAAATTTGAAAAGTTCTTAGACCTGGTAAACAAGTACAGGCTATAACCACTTGAAAACAGAGGAGTTAACTTTTCTACACAAACTCTTACACAGTAAAATCCACTCAGAAATCTTGTCTGAATTAGGGCTGTATGTACCGCATAGAGTAACTCGACCGCGTAATGTTGTCTTCCACCTCTCGGTCTAAAGGACTAAAGCAATGGACATATCGCCTATTAGGAGAATGTGCTCATTATATTGTTGTATTCTTAAAGAATGTCCTGAAATTGATATGAGTGAATTCCATTCTTTTATAATATAATAAATATTTTATGCAGAATATGTCACTATGCAGCTCCAAATATGTATATTACATCTATGTGTGTGTGTGTGTGTAGAAAATGTCATATGTGTATGTTGACCACCAGAATTAGGTAAGTAACCTGTTGTGTTCAATAAATAAATTAATACATATTTTTTTTCAATACATATTTGATTGTCACACGCTGTTAACAAGTTCTGACTTTGGATCAGAACAAAAAATCACCTTAAATTTTACACATGTCTTGTGAACGAAGTGTTCTTCTCATATAATGCAGCAACTTTCTATCGTGCAGCCCACTTACACACCTAAAGACACCTGATAGCTAAAACATCAAAACACGTTATATCAACACTCTCAGTAATATGAGTAACGGTACGATGAGTACCGAGGTAACCATCTTTGCAGAGCAGGACGACTTTGAACAAATGACTCTATTATTATTATTATTATTATTATTATTATTATTATTATTATTATTATTATTATTATTTTAATGTTTTGCTTCCTTTACAGTTTAAAACCTCCTGCTTCCTTTCTGCTATCGAATACTTCTTCTATGTTTTAGTACACATTTTTAAACAAATGAGAGTGTAGCAATAGAAAGTAACAAAAGGTTGGCGAGACCAAGGATAGAGCCCTGTTCATCTCCATAATGAAATATTTGTTCTACCAACTGTGATTCAGTAAATTCGTAACTTTTAATGCTAATCATTGAAAAATTCGATTCGAAAACGCGTTAGCTACAGTTTACCAGAATATTTTGTGAACAGAATGTGGACAACTTGTGTTTATATAAGAGGTACAAAATGCGTAGAAAACACGCCTTTATACATATATATATAATAAATAAATCACAGCCATGTTCAATCCACTAGTGGATGAGGCCTCTCCCCGAAGGGAGGAGTTGGTCTACTGCTCCCACGCTGACCAGACGGGTTGGGAGAGGAGAGCCGAAGCTCTCACTGTGATCGCCACTGTCTTTTATTCACAGCAGCTCCCCAATTGTTCTCACGATGCTGGGTCAACACCGAAATTTTTTAGTCCCCACCGGGAATCGAACCCGGGACCGCTCGCACTGAAGCAACCATATGCGCAACCGACTAGGCTACGCAGGAGCTCATATATATATATATACTGTATATATAACATTATAAATTTCCCACACTTCGTGTACACTTTCTTGTCCGTTTTGTAAACAAAATTAAGAGAAAATATGTGCAAAAAGTGCAAAATAGGTACTTTTTTTCAGTGCGGTGTTTCTTATGTCACCGGTACTTGGCGAAAGAGTACCTCGAAACATCTTTCATTCTGCGACTTGAAATTGTGTTTCGTTTAAGGTTTTTTTTGCCTTAAAGTGTTGCAAACATTATGTTCCTTTATAATTTTACAAAATTAATGAAATGGTACACGGTACAAAGAAACTTGGTGAAATATTTGTCCATTTTAAATATTATCTCTTCTACATTGGTGACTAATGAGAACCACATTTTTTTTTAATGAAGACCCAACGAGAAGATTCGAGGCGCCAGTTCATTAATAAAAATGTTCCATCGTGTAGTATATTACAAAAGTAGTTGCGATAACTTCTTTTGTGGTGGTATGCTAATGTCTAACGAATATTATAATTTGGCAACAGCGTGTGCAAAGATCACATAATTATGCATGTGAACTCTGAACTTCGAGCATAAAAAATGTACAGTAATAGATTTTTCATTCACATTATTTCTTAACAAATGAATTCATTAGTTTATTTGTTAAGAAAATTCACTAAGGAAAATGCGTGGCAGTTTAGTCGTCTACACATTAATTGTTTGTTCACAACTGATTTAGGAAAAATAATTAAATAATAACGCATATAATTTGAATAAGATATTTATAAGTTTACAGCTTTAAGCTTTATGGGAATTTCAGTCCCATTAGCCTAGAAACAAAATTCAAATAATATATGTAGTGACTTGATGGATCTCCTACTGAATGTATTGCACGGACCTGAATTTTTAATTTGAATTAAATTATGGGTTTCTGTACTTTTGGACTTGCAGGATCATGCATTTCTGGTCTTGTTATCTACAGCTTGAGGCTATCTCAAGGTTTAGTGGTGACACCCTTCGACAAGAACAGAAGGGAGAGGTCATGGCTTATAGGCTCCGGTCTCCATTTGCCTGTAAGGATTGAGGAAGATCATTCGAGAAACCTCAGTTAGGACGGACTTCAACGCCGTGAATCATGTTAGAATTAGCGTTTTGTAGTACTGATCGGTAGTCTGTGACGTGGTAGTCTGTCTTAATAGTATTCACTTCCTGTTGTTGGAAAATAATATTCGTAGGTAATACTTTCTATTCAAATAAAAATATTTTTTTCAGGAAAATATTTTTATCTAACTGGAAAATTGCGTACGGTATTGGATTTGAAACGTCAAGGTCAATGCATTAGAGGTATTCACATGATGATCTTTGTGTTTTTATCATTACACCCAATTCTGCTCTACTTTCTTGTTTCTAGAATAGGCTAACATAATAAGAATTTATGGCAAAAATATGTCATGCAGTAGCATTAGAAGAAAATTTCCACTACATTTATTTCAACAGTTTAATGCCACATTTTGATCTCATCTTCTACAGAAAAATAATTAGAAGGGTCGGGTTTCATGTTGATCACTAAGGACCGACTGCAAAGACGGAGTTTAGTCTTGTTAGTCTAAGTTAGGCTTAGGCTTAAACATCAATTTTCAAATGCAGCAGCTTAAACCATGGTCTAGCTTAGATCTACATCTTTGCAATCGGGGCGTAAATGTTTAATCTTCAAGAATGAAGTTCTACTGTACTTTTAATTACGGTAATTAATAATACCATAATTACTTTCGTTATATAAAAATTTCAACTTAAATTTACAACCAACAACTGTTGACTTTACTATAAAATCCCTAGTTTATAAGGATTTTCCTGTGTTACAGCTACCTGCATAAGGCTAAAATTAATCATTAGCTTCTTACACATATTTGAAGATGCAAAGAAAACAACCCCTCGTACCTATTTGCACTGTTAATAAGAATGACTGCTTTAATGTAATAGAATGGAAGAATGAGAATAACCTTAACATTCTGTAGTGTATTTTCGTATCAAATTACGCAAATTAATATACTTTGAATGTTTTAGTGTCACTTTGACAATAGTATTTCTCATTGTTTTATTTTTGTAACTTAAGAATATAAATGTTAGTGGTTGTAACTATATTGAGGCATCCATATTAAAATAGGCTGACAAGGCTTTTCTTGACTTTATTACAAAAACACACACAGTAACAAGGAAACAGTTTCGGTGTTCTATCAACACGTTCCTCAGACGAAACACTCTGGAATACTGACTTAAGACTTAAAGAGTGTTCCGTCTGAGAAAGGTGTTGATAGAACATCGAAACTATGTGTGTGTTTTTTGTAATAAAGTCAAGTGTATAAGCCTTGTCAGCCTATTTTTATAAATATTAGTGTATTTATTTATTTTATTTATTTCACAAAATTTTAAATACATCTGGATACCCATTTTACATTAGAATGTTTAACAATGTAAGGGGAAAATATTTAATATTAACAAAAACAATAACAACAACAACTATACTACTAGTACTACTACGAAAGAAAACAAAACTAGCGTTGAGATACCAGTTAGCGTGGACATTGTAAGTGTGTCACCACTGAATTAAATTCTGTGATAAATTGATCAACCTTCATCGGCAGATCGTTGTAGAGTTTGGGCAACCTATGTCAAGAGCGAGCGCTGGATAATAGAAAGCCTATGTAAAATAGGTGATTGCTTCGAGTGAATCTAGTAGGAACGCGAGAATGAAGTTTAGGCAAGAGAGATTTGGATCTGAATTTTTCATGGACTAATTTATACAAGAATTTGAGATCGGAAACTTTTCTCCGGATTTCTGGTGGGTAAAGGTTTAGAGTATTTAAAAGATTCTGTTTACTATCGCTGCGAGTGGTTGCTATTCTGTAGCGTACAATAGTTAGTAAGACGTTAACTACAGAGTTTAATCTTGAAAGGTGAGTTGGTCTCTCCATCCACCAGCGGAGAAGAACAATACTCTAATTTCGGAGAAATGAGTGCTTTGCAGAAGGTGACAAGAGAAGGAAGGTTACGTACTTCCTTAAATCGGCACAAAAGGACAAACAGGTGCATAGATTGTTTTGTGCAGAAGTAATATGATCGGAGAAGGTGAGCTTACTTTCAGTGAGCTTACTTACCAAGATGTTTCTGACTCTCAACTTTCTTAATAGACAAAAGAAAATAGTGTTCTTTTTAAAGAAATCGTGAGTGCGCTGCATTTTTGGGGGTTATTTTTAAGCACCAGTCATTACACAATGTACTAAAGCGATCAATATCACTTTGCAGTGATGTAGCGTCATTAGGATCGACTATTTCTCTAACATTTTGCAATCATCTTCAAATAGTAATAAAACATCAGGGTTGAAGCCAATAGCAAGATCATCTCTGTACAATACAAAAAGTAATGGTCCTAGCACAATACCCTGTGGTACTCCAGAGGTCACAGATTGAGGAACTCCAGATAGTTCCACATTCGGATAACGGTCCTGTAGATAATTAGCTATTAATTAAAGAACTGGTCCATGAATATTGTACCTATTTGATAGTTTCTATAGCATATAAGTGTGGGAGATTGACTCAAATTCTTTGAATAGATCAAAATATATAGCATCTAAGTGTGTGTTATTTGAAATGCATTTGATGGATTGTGCAAGAAGTGTACATGAGAAATGAACTGTTTGGCAAGAATCTGTGTTGAACGGGGCTGATATAAGGAGAGGTGAATTTGAAGAGTCTGTCTTTAATTATATTTGACAAATAATTGACCAGGAGGATAGAAGAGATATAGGTCTGTAAGATGAAACATTGCCTTCCGGTCCTGACTTATATATGGGAATTACATGAGCCAATTTCCAAGAAACGGGATAGTAATCTTCAGTAAACATCTATTAAAGATGATTGAGATTGGAATCGAAATAACAGAAGTCATGTTGCGCAAATAAATTGTGCTAATATTATCAAGACCTGAAGATCTATACGGAGAGGATCAATATATTGTAAATATTAGGGCCTATCATAAATACTTTTCATATTTGACCATGAAAGCTGACGAAGATAACTTAGGACATGTACAAACTGCAATAATCCAAGAAGATAATATAAACACACCGAGTAGGATATTGCTTGTTTGTTGTAAAAATAAACTAATGACTAACAAAGCAACTATTCTACGAATTTTACTTGTCCCGCAGAGAACCGTTCCTTTGCACGTTATTGGACAACCTTGGTCCTGTCAGAATGTTGAAGTCTAAAAGTCTAAAAGTGGTCATAAATTATATTATGGAATTCATTTCTCCTAGATTATGAGAATAAAGTTGGTGGGAAAATACGCAATAAATGAATTTTATACATAAATCAGGCTCAATTGAAACTAATTTCCTAGGGTTTTACTTAGTTTTACAAGGCAAAAACTGAGATGATATATCTCAACTTAGGCCCTGGGATATACCATCTCCATCCCTGTCCTCGGAAGAGTGATCGCAGAGGGACGTCATCCCTTAGACGTGACGGGTTTAAGCCAGATGTTGTCAGTTCGAATAGTGAAAGTACATTTATATGAATTAGAAATTCTGAATTTTTAATCCCATGCTGAATTATATACAGCTGGAAAATTTCGCTCTTTTAAGATTTTCATTTGCTCTCCGCCTCCAATTTTTGTTTTATTTTTCTGGGTGAAAAGAACATTTCCTCTCTTTTTATGACATACATCAAAAGGACAATGTGCTTTGACGATACAAATCTAAGCTTTTCAAAGGCGTATTTTTTTTACGCCTGCTTCTGGTTATTAAAGATTTTTAAAGTTTGCGACGCAAAATGTCTATGATTTGGAACCTTAAAAGTTTCTCAGTGGATGACAAACTCATTTAGCAGAAAATTACCTTGAAATTGACAACAATCAATTATCTGTTGTCTCGTTGTTTTAAAAGAAATCGGTTTCGGTGATAGCTGTTAGCTTTAAGGGGTTGTTTAAGTATTTCCTAAACACATTTTTAGTTATTTTAGACTCCTTCCTCCTTGTAAGCAAAAACAATCAGATACCCGACACCATCTCCGTGTGCTTACGTAAGACTTGTCACATTTTTATCGTTCTTTTGTACTCCAAAAACTGTTTATATCTTTGTATTTACACTAATAAGGTTTACGCGAATCTTACGTAAGCATTGCTCTGATGATTTCTCCCGTGTGTCAGCAAAAATAAGCTTAAACTCCCTTTCCTTGAGTGCTTACGTAATACTTGAACGGTCCCTAACCAACGGAACTACACAGAACATAGTAAATTCGTTACGTTACTCGTTCTATAATAATAATACACAGCCATATTCAATCCACTACTGGATGAGGCCTCTCCCGGAGGGAGGAGGTGGTCTACTGCTCCCACGCTGACCAGACGTGTTGGGAGAGGAGAGCCGAAGCTCTCAACTGTGATCGCTACCTCTTTATTGAGGTAGCTCCCCAATTGGCCTCACGACGCTGGGTGGACGCCGCACAGGCAACACCATCTGGAGTGCTGAAACGGTCACCCATCCAAACACTGACCAGACCCAGAGCTGCTTGACTTCGGTGATCTTACGGGAAAAACAGAAGTGATTTAAAGTTCACTCTTTGAAAGTATACTAGAAATGAACCTTTTTTTTTACAATGAAATTACGTTATTCTCTACGTCTACGGCGAAAATGCTTCCCCCCCCCCCTTAAGAGATAATGATGTAACAAGATATTATACTAAACAGAATAACGATGAATATGGTCGGAAAATCTAACAAGTATCTTCTTCTAAATATGTACTTATACACCCCTACAAAACTCTTGGCAAATTCAGGCCACGCCACTGAGTAATTTTCAATATTCCGATTGATGTTTAACTCAGGGTGTATTTAGTTGGTGTTCCAGACACCAGAAACTAGATTTGCCTTGCTTACGTTCATATTAAATTCGAAATATCTTTCATTTCGAGCTCTTGATGCAACTTTTTTGTTTTAATAATGCAATTTGCACTTCTCTTGTATACAAATCTACCATAACAGTTTGAGTAACATTGTTGCCATGTTCTCCTGTTTCTTTCTGTGACAAAAAGTATACATTATTTATGTCTGCGTAGATGAATCCTTGACATGCAATCGACCCGTAATTTGTGATATACGTGCTAAGTCTAAAAGTCGAGTGTTAACATCATTCATTACGAGTGAAAAACAATGTCAATTCATTAAGAAATTCGTTCGTTGCTACTATAAATAATCTATTAGTTTTCTAGAATATACCAATATAGATTTTTCCTGCAAAACACGTCTTATGTACAAGCATAGTTGATGATAAAAATAATTTCATGCTAGAAAACTACAGTCGACTCGTGGTAAGATTTGATAAGAGGTAGACAGGTTCAGAAGTGCAGAACGGGAAAGAACGAAATCAAATCTGTTTATATCAGATCTTATAATAATTTATGACGTACTTATCAAACTATCTTAAGAAAGGAAAAAAGAATAAGCCATAGCGTATAGCCTTAGTGTATTACAAACACTCAAAGTTTCCGCAGCTTCAAAATATGCCAATAATAGAATTAACTATAGTTATCAAAATTACGAAACTGAACGAAATTTAAAGTTTCTCGAAGTCTTTATCATTTATTCAATATGTATTCAATGATAAAATTGAATCAAATGCAACATTTATGATAGCATCCTTACGCATGTGTAAGGATCCACCGCTGAATTGTCCTCTATGATAGCCAATCACAGTGATTACATGGAAAGTGTTTCGCGCTGAACACACCAGTTTGGAAGCAATTGACTATTTGGAGGAAGGTGTCATAGTGGTACTCAACGTAAAGCTCACTCTATCTAGGAAGCGGTAAAGTCATTCCAGTATCCATGACGCATTCAATTATGTTCTATTTTAATCTGCAATCGGCTTCTAGAATAATCAGTAGCGTAAAAATATGTTAATAGGCTTCATAACTTTATATTACTCTAATAAAACTGCATGTGTCTTGCTACTACTACGCAGGACAACAGTGAATCCCGTGTTTCAATTGGGAGTTTTAAAACGAGTTCTGAAACGTATCAGACACTCAAAGTTAAACTCATACATCTAGTTCATGAAAACTGTCAGCTACAGGACATTGACGAGAACATAACCATGTTCATGTTCGACGGCTGTTGTAACAAATCGCGTAATGAATCAGAGTGACACATTTGTTTCGTTTACACTTGGTTAGGGAAAATTGTGGTTAATAATGCATAATGCCACCAAATAACCTACCCACTATCACCAAGTAACCTCCCACTATCATCCATCACCTTTCCCTCTAGAGTTGTTTGTTTACATTGTTTTAGGTCCCTTGATACCGAAGCTGCGATTCTGCTTACAATCGCGAAAACTCCTGTCCTTTGATAGCATTTTAGCCACGCAAGCGTTAAATTTTAATAACATGCTAGCCACACTGACAACTGTAGTGCTTAGGTACGCGAAAACTCACAGTCGTTTTCTATTGTGTCGAAATAATGTTCTTGCTAAGTTTGGTCCAGCTGAGTCTAATTGGAAAGAAGCAATTTGAATAATTGATGATTTTTTAAACAAAATGGGTATTGAAACACTGAACTACTGCAGCAATCGAGACTATTGCAGCGGCTGTGAACTAGTCTAGACAAGACCTTTCCAACGACACCTCAGGCACTTCCCTACACCTTATAGTTAATGAGATATATTTTTGTACCCACGTTGGCAACACTGAAACGGGATTCCTGGGGACAGGAACACACACAATACGTTCCTATTGTGTCAAATAAAGTTTATACCAAGTTTGGTGCTCCTATGTGTAAAGTAAATGGAAGAAATTTGAACAGTTCATATGTTCATGTCCTCGTGTCCAAAAAATAATTGGTTGGCAACACTGAATTACTCGAGCCTCTTTCTAAACATTGTAGTTCCTGGGATATAATTTTTGGACACGGACGGACACCATCAGCTGGATTAGAAGATCCCTTTTTGCTATAGCTTCGGTATTTAGGGTCCTTCTAACCCTGTTCATGATGTCCGTCCGTGTCCAAAAAATTAAATCTCAGGAGCTACAAGGTGGAGAGAGATGCGTGAGGTGACGTTGGAAAGGTGTTGGCTCAGTACTGGACTAGCCCAGTGCCGCTAGAACCTTCTTGGTTGGTGCAGTAGTTCAGTATTGCCAACCCATTTTAAAATAAACTAACTGTTCAAATTGCTTCCGTTCAGTTAGACATATAGAAATTTCGCGAAATATCTTTCTGATACATATAAACTTACAAGAAACACTGAAATGGTCGTGTCTTTTAAAAGTAACAAACATGCAAAGGCAAGTAACACTAAAATCAAAAAGGGGCCACGGTGGCTTAGTTGGTAGAGCGCTCACCTCTGGTGCTAGGGGTCGTCGGATCGATCCCTGTTCACGCCATGTGGGCTTTGTGGTGGACAAACATCGTGTGCGATGGTTTTCTCGGGGTACTCCCGTTTCCTCCCAGTTCCTTCATTCTACCAATTCATTCCATCATCATCCATACGGCATACATAGTTCCTTAAAGGCCTTAAAAGTAAATTCAATTCAAAACTAAAATCAAAACGTTTTCAAACGACTGTAAATGTGCACAATCTTGCACTGAATCTTTTGTCCCTATGAACTGAGGAGCAACTAGCTTGCATAAAATTGCTGTAATGTCATGTGTGAAGACTCAAGAAGTAATTAAACAAACAAAAAAAAACATATTTGTATGTCTCATATAAATAATAAGAAATGTAGTTTTATGCCTATACGATTGACGATATCAAATAAGAAAATATTATGTATGCTTCAACTCTGAACGTTGAAAATTGGGCCAATCTGTGTTCTAATGAACACTGAATCGGGACGCGGGACAACGGGTCGAAATTCCGAACAGTCCCAACAGAAAACCCATACTGTATATAAGCAGCAAAATCCAGGCAGTTCCCCGAAAAAGCCGAAGGCACAAAAGATGAAGCTTCTGTGCAGAAGCAGATTAATCGAAGGTCTAAAGAGATTGCAGCCAACGGCTCCCACTGCTTCACGATCATCGACAATGTAAATTAGCTGCCCTTATGACCACAGGATAACAGTCAGTAGCCCCCCCCCCCTAAATAGCTTAATCCAGCACTGCCTTTTTGAGTTCAAAAGAAGTTCAGCGAAATATATTGAAGAGATATTTGAGAATCAAATAGTCTGATTGGAAAGGGGGGAAAGTAGATTCGAATATTAATAGAACGATTAGTTTTATAAGTTTAGTTCGAAATACAACATTAACCTCGAAAGAGAAGGTTAGAAAAGGGATGGAACTAATTAGTGCTATTCATTTAATGAAATTAATAAGTAATAAAATGCATTTAAAATGACTATTTTACCACAGATACTGTTCAATTTAGAATGAATTAACAACTAAAGTCAACACAGGGGCTCTCAGACTTTAAGGATGGCGTATCACTAAACCGAAGTTCATACTTTAACCGTACCACCATCATGAGTGAGGAGTTTTTTCTGATTTCTCTCGATCATACCAGGTAAATGCTTAGATGGCACCTTCAATAATACAATGAAACAGAAATATAAGAAACTAAAAAAAAAATGAACAAAAAATGTTATTTCTTTCGCTGAGTTCTTCTCTCAATGCGAAGTACATTAGTTTCATTAAAAAATGAACATATATTAGCTGTGCATTCGGCGCACTTTTGCAATCAGTCGTTATTAAATATCTTATGCTTTATAAACCTCATGGCGTACCACCTAACAACCTTCCGCGTACCACAGGTGGTACGCGTACCATAGTTTGAAAATCCCTGATATAAAATTTAAATTTGTTCCCTAAGATTTTGACATTTTCTTAAAGTCACTTTAAAATACGACATAGATCTATGGCATAAATGGCAATGCTACCGCGTCCAATGATGTTGGTCACTTCTAGTAAGTACAAGATTGATACATGCATCTCTTAACCTGTTATTTTTATTCAGTAAAGACAAAACAAACACTGCTGATTTGATGCACTACCAGAATTATACTTACAATGTTCGTCCGAAGCATTTCATCCGATAGTGCGTTATTCCTTATACACACGAAGCATACAACTGTGTATTTTTTCCAAAGGTGAAGCCACTACAACAAAAATATTTTTGTACAGACTATGACTACGTACGTGAGTATTCCAATTAAGTGTTCCTCCACGTTAGGTTCTCAATATTTTTTAGTACTTAAGAGCAGACATTTGGAAGTATACAGTTTATTCACCTTCCACTCTCGAGGTACGAAACCATTGAAACTGTTCCATTGCCAATAACAGTGATACAGATGGCAATTTATTAATTTATTTTGAATTATTACCACAACATTAATAGTCGCAAATGATACGAAAATAGTTATTTTCAATAGTGTAGTTTGGCAGCAGCCGCCCTTCGTGTGTTTTATTACTAGCTTCGCAAGAAAGTATTGACCTGTAGAATAGGAACGCTCCAAATACAGAACCTCGTGGGGTTCATTTTTAATGGAGCCGTTCCAGATAAGGCCATCATCACAAATCCACACTGTTGGGGTCAACTACACCAAACTTATTAGTTCTCCTTTGTTTAGCCACGAAATGACCTTAAATTAGTCTGGTTACAAAATATTGGCCTTGATCGACCATTTTTATTTTCCTGAATACTGTAATATGTGGTTACTTAAACCCCTATGGTGTTATGCAGCCCAAATAACAATGGAGCTGTTTGGGTTGTATACGAAAAAGGATGCGATTGTTTAATTTTCCTTTCTAAACATCAGGAGCATGCATGTAAACGCTAAGACGGCATACAATACTATCCAAATAGAGATATAGTTAATTGTTTTTAAATTAATACAATCAACCAAGTTTATTCATATTATGATGAAATAGTTAAGATTTGTTAGTCTGCTTATCTTTAATGATCTTTAATATGCCATTTTTTTACATTGTAGTTTCAAAGCAATTAAACAACAAATTGTCTGAGAAATGTCTGAGACTAGTTCTCTAGATGGTTCATATTTTTCAAACACGAGAGAAAATATAAATGTAACTATTGACTATGTTGAAGATTTGATATTATTTATTTCCTTACACACTCACACATGATTGATAAATTTCTCGCTATGCCACGGAAGTGCGCAGTGATATTTCTTATGTAATTTATTAAATAAAGATTATTATTATTGATACTTGTTTAGACGTATTGATAGTACGTATAGACTTAAATAGCAAGAAAGGAGAAGGAAAGAAAGAAAGAAGGAAAGTACATGCGAACGGATGTCGTCCTGGCAGCTTCTCTTTAACTCAGGATTTCTTATCGAAGAGGTGAAGGCCCAAACTAGACCAGCTTATCGCTTAGATGGCCACGGTCAGCCGTTTGGGTCACGTAACTGCCAGACAGCTTGTAGGGGGAGAGAGCGAATGGAGGGAGAAGGGCCTGCACGAAGCACAACTGCATTAGACTTTGGTCCCAGCATTCACTTACGACAGGACACGTGTCGGGAAATCGTACGTGTATGAATGAATAGACCATTATTCCAAACTCACATCACACTGATGATTTTGCCTGAATGAATGATTTCAGTATTAACACTTACGCATACGTTACACACAATCATGTACGCATACACAAACACACCTACATATCTTTGTGAACGATAAATTCTTGAGTGACGTATCTTCAAATGACGTGAAAGCAACCGCGTGATTCTTATGCATTCTTTTTATCTACATGTATCATTCCGCGTGTTTTAAAAATATGTTTATGATACCCATAAACTTGATTGAAATGTCAACAAACAATTAGAATATTACAAAGTGAGTACCAGTATAAATATGTATTTTGGAAAAGTCGATACTAAGTTTTGCCGGGAAAGAGTGTGTCACAGTTATATCGTAAAAAAAGAGTTTTAAATCCTACATACATAAATATGTATATGCATTCTTTTCAAACGTGTACATTTAACATTTTTTAACTAATTATTATTTTATATTATGCACATAGCAATATTCTTTCAAACACCATAATACAAACCACATAATTCCAATTAATGCTCTTTTTAGCCCGACAGCATATGAAACATAGTTAATTTTTCAGATATTGTGTGAAACGTCTAAATACACGTCACGAGAAGGACTTACTTATTTTGAAGGTACTACTTTAAAACTGACATTGTCATATTCATTACAAAATGCATTTATTAAATGTTTCAAATTATTTTAATCACATGTATGTTATTCTTGCTAAGAGCGATAACAATTTTATATTTCACGTTACTTATTTTTTATTGAAACATTTAGTTCTTGTATCCAGCTAAACTAAAGGGGGAAAGTTTCAACGAGATCAATCGACTTATCTAACGGAAACCATAAGCTTGTGTTGGTAATTTTAAATCTTACGTATAAAAATGAAGATGTATTTCTGTCCGTTAGTCTGTTACTTATACAAATCTGAAAACTATCGAGTGTTGTGCACGGAGAAAAAATTAATTCGGACTTGTATACAGGAATTTTTCTAGGAACATTATTCGTTAGAAGGTCTGTATCGAATACATTCCCCGGAATGTAATTTATACAGGAATTCTAACGAATCCTGTTTCTACGAGAATTCCTGTATGTTTTACAGTTCAATGAGAATTTATTGAAGCACATGTCAGGCATGTATTGAAGATTTAATGACATGTTATACATGCCAGGCATGTAATTTTATCAATAAAGAATGTAGTCATGTAAAGATATCCTGATGCATGTAAAGTTTACATGCAAATAATGTAAAATTGTACTGCCGAGAATGTAACAGGACCTAAGATGATTATCATGTATAGTTATCCAGACAGGACTTTAAATATCTCGAACCAGCTACACAGCAAATAATAGTATAAGTATCTGCCTATGATCACTGCGGCGCTTAGGAACAACCTGGGCGACCACAAGCAAATGCTCCACCACATCTTAATAAAAGACTTATTAAACAGAGGATTCTACATAATTTTCCCTCTCATCAGAAGATTTTTTTCCCTTTTTTTTTTTTTTTTTTTTTGCTAGCCATTGCTAGCGCCGTCAGAAGGCTACACCTTCTATTTGGAAAGAGGGTTGTAGGATTGTGGGAGTTTGCATAGGGAAGATGATCAGAAGGTCACTCCACAATGTAGTGGCATACAAAGACTGTACATCCATTTAATGCCCTTAATACTTTCCAACATTAAATTATTAATACATCAACAGTTATAGTTTAGTTACCAATTAAAGCTCAACGACATTAAATACTGTGCCGATAACTAAATAATAAAAACAACAATTTAGTTACATATAAAAAAGTTGCTCACTTCGCTTTCCTTCTACCAAAAGTAGAGCCATCTGTTGACCACTTTTTGAAACTCTCAAAAATAACATACATGCAATGTGCACTCATTATTCTTTTTTATTGATTAAATCTTCATTTTAATTGTTCTCATAAAAGACAATGCGCTAAAGTTTGATCCAATTAAAAAATAAACATTCCATATCCCTTACTTTTGTCCCTCCGATGAGCCATGAGAACAAGTGTGTCTATTGTTCTTACGCGTACTGTTCTTTTGCACTGCTCATTCATGCTTTTCGTACATGATGCCTTTCATGTAGTTTATCCATGAGCTTTTACCTGATAAAGTCATAGAAACTGAGGCACTGAAGGCGGCTATTGAGGCTGATAATGGTCAAATATGTGACGCATTGGGAGAATAATTTACTCCATCAGCTTGGAATATGGTATAAATTGAGACGGGCGGTCCCACATGAGTTGACTGAGGCTCAGAAAGCGACAGAAGCAAGTGCCTATGTTTCTTTTCTGTCTCATCAGGGTCGTTTCTGGAGGCAGTACTCACCTGGGATGAGAACCGGGCTTTTTACGATCGTCCACGGCACCATCATCATTAATTGGCACCAGATGGTCCCTTCCCAAACAACCAAAACTACTACTGCATCATTACAATATTATACTCTGTGTTTGGTGTATCATAATTTAAAAACTGCTGACACCCGGCCAGAAAATAAATACAACTGTGAACTCTGTACAACTGAAACGTGTGCATGGAAAATTTGAAAGACCGGAGCCAGAACTTAAAAATCGCAAAGGCATCCTTCTGCTTCAAGACAACGACAAGCCACATGTTGGTAAGGACACCGGTGACACATTTGTCAGACTTGGTTGGAAAATACTAAAGCACCCCCCCCCCCCCATTCCCCCTACATTGCACCTTCGAATAACCATTCATTCTTCATCCGTTTGACAAGCAAGACGACGACGGTCCCGAACTCTCGAGGAGATGATACACGCACTGGACGACCTTTTGTATCACGTTCTGCAGCGTTCAAGCACCGTGGAATTCATAGTCTTCCCAAGCATAGGAGACAGGATATTGCTGCTGATGGGGACTATTTTGGTGCTAGAGGTAGTCGAATGGAAAAACACCGGGTGCGTGAGTTTTCTCAGGGTACTCCCGTTTCCTCCCACTTTCTTCATTCCACCAATTTATCACATCATCATCCATACAGCCTGAGCCATAGTTGCCTAAAACCCTTAAAATAAATTCAGAATGCGGACTATTTATGATTTTCTAGGTACGTCTTAATGATGTCGAGTTTCTTATTATTATAGGATGAAATCCGACAGAACTTGTTTGGTTACCTTATAGATTTATTAATGCATTGTTTATAGTGATAGTACAGCATTTCTTAATTTTGTCTGTCTTTCTCTAGTTTGTCTTATGTACAAAGGAAGGAGGAAGGGAAAATGATCAGTCTGTTATTCCTGATCTTATTTGCCTCGTAGAACTCAGAAAAAAAATTATAAAGGAAATGTTAGAATATCCCAACTGACAAGGGAAGGGTTAGTGTTCGAACAGGAATATTTTGATAAGACTTCGTATATGTATTCGTACCTCGATACTGATAATGTCTGCAAAGTAATTCGACTGTGTAAGGCCGCGCTTGTCCGCTACAGGGGGTTAAAGTTTGGAGCAAGTGGAAGACAGTCCAGGCAGCCGCTGCAACGGCTCCCGCAGTTTCGGTTCGAACACCATTTGTTACTCAAAATGTATACAAGGACATACCAGACAGTGCTGATAAAGACTGCAAATCCACAATACCGTGTAACAAATAGTTTGGCTGATATAGGCCGGTACTTCTCTTCACAAATGCAAGTTGGTCTTTTCCCCAAAGTGAGTAAAATAGAAGGGAGAATCAAAATAGGCACACAGAGCAATCTTCAAAAACACACTCCATGGACACGGTGTCAAATGTCACTTGATTTTACACTCTTGAATTTGCTGACAGTTACGTACGTAGAGGAAGGTCCTGGAGGTCCGAACCCTACCCCCGAAATTCAGATTTTTTGTGAGATTCATATCGCTTTTGGAGTGTGCCCTTGAAGGTTGCTCTGATGTGTCTTTTGTCCTTGTGCCTACTGTGATTCTCCCTTCTGTTTGACTCACTTTGTAGAAAAAACTCATACCAAACTATTTGTTACACGGTATTGTGGCTTTGCAGTCTGTTTCAGCACTGTCAGGTATGTTCATGTAGTTATTTTGAGTAATAAATAACTGTTCAAACCGTAACTGTGGGAGCCGTTCAGCGACTGCCCGGGCTGTCGTCCACTTGCTCCAAACTTTAACGCCCTGTAGCAGACAAACGCGGCCCTACACGGTCGAATTACTTTACAGGCATTATCAGCATCGGGGTACAAATACATATACGGAGTCTTATTAAAAGAATCCTGTTCGAACCCAAACTCTTCCTTGTGAGTATTTTCGAGACTAGCTGCCGATTCAAACCATGTTTTTTTCCAACCCTACTGGAATAAATAAAAAGAAAACTTGTTAAAAACGAAAAAAAGTAAGAGGTTCGATATATTTGGACACATCTATTAAGTACAATTACATCAATATCAAAGTTATTGTTACAATAATATCTTTTTGACTGGGCTCTAATAAAATTGATTTTTTTTTTTTTTTTTTTTAAAAATAAATTTTTTTTTAAAAAACACTTATCTACGTTCTCGATTTCAGTTTTAGGAGCTTGTTTTCATTTTGTAAGGCAATTGATTTCGTGACTTGCCTATAATAAAGGAGTAAGAAACTTAAACCGTGTCCCAGTTAGAAAATAACAAGCAAAAAATTAACTCCTAACTCTGCACGAAATAAGTTGTATTGGATTTACTCTTTATCAACCATTTGAATCATTAAGTATTACGAAGGGCAATATTGCTCTATTAATATCAATATGGCAGTTTAATTACCAATATAATAAAAGTATAAAAAAACTTTTGTAGAAGAAAGCAACTAAATTGGGTATGAGCAGATGTATGTAAAGTTGTTTTTGGTTCTTGAACTTTTAACATACGGCGTGGGAACTGAAACCATATCTTTCGGCCTTGTCAATATCCGCTTCACGGTAATAAAAATAAAATGTCTGAAGTTCAGATTTCATAATACTCCTGCCGACTTCGGTATCCATTTAGGTAAGGGCTATGGACCACCCTTCATCAGTTTGCGGGGTTGAATCCCGCTTGAGCCATGGGTGTTTGTGGATTTTAAACTGCATTGCATTCATGTCATCATGATGGAACGAAGTTCATAGTTACTAAAATGTCTCGTATAAAATAAAGCTTTTACCCTACGCTAGGGGTGGACTGCTCCTGAAAACGTAAACCGCGGTTTCGGTTTACCACTTGAACCGATTTGGAATGGTTAACCGAAACCGAACCGAACCGGTTTGAAGTTCAAACCGACTGATTCGGTTTAAACTACAAACCGAATCGAAACCGGTTAACCGGATTTTGGAACGCCCCTAGAATGAGTTTAATGTTTCATTCTAAACGTAGCTTCCCCTGGAATAGCATCCACCCTTCAAGTAATCCCCCCCCCCTTCCAGGGTATCTCTCGTAAATCCACCCATGCTGTCAAGTTGTCTTCCAACTGATATTAAGAGTTTTATTCCAATTTCCAAAGCATCATTGAAAATACCCACACAGTATGAACCCTCAATTGTTTCAGTAATATCGAAATAATTTTACATCTGAATAAAGTTATACCGAGAAACATAACCCCATTATAATCTCTGGGTGGACGGTTCCTTATAACGCAAACTGCATTTCCATCTATTTCGAATATTGAACTGAAACCGAACAAAACAGTCCTCAAACAGTTCTTAAACCGTACCGAACCATTCTACAAACCGAACCGTTTCCAAACCGAACCGAACCTTTCCCAAACCGAACCGAACCAAACCGTCCCCAAACCGAACCGAACCGGTTTGAAGTCCAAACCAACTGATTCGGCTTAAACTACAAACCGAACCGAAACCGGTTAACCGGTTTTTGGAACACCCCTACCCTACGCTCCTCTCTCGAAAAATATTAAATTTTTTTTTTTTTTTTTTTTTTAAGAAAACAAGGAAGCTGTCCAAAGAAAGTGCAAAGTTATATCATAGACAGCATTTTCTTTTTGAAAGGATACTTCTACATATTCTCCAATATTGATGAGGATTTTATCGAAATCGCTTCACAAATAACAGAAGGTAGAACATAAAAAAAGTAATCATTGGTTCTAGTTTTAGGGTGGTGACCAAACTACAAATATAAACTTCATATTTCCTAAACTTCTTGAACTAATCTTGTCAATTTCACATTATCGTCTCTTAAATGTAAGAGCTTGATATAGGTATTAAATTTCTAACCTTCGATATTTGATATTAAATACTTTTTTCAGAACGTTTTTCAATGTATTAAATAATGCATACACTAATTAAAATTAAAATGTAAATGTATTGCTTTCCTATAATTTAACTCTGTCCTGAGTCATAGATACTTAAAGGCCATAAATAAAATTCAAATTCAAGAAGCTTTAAGATGTAAGCTATAGACCTAACGTTCTACCATGGAATTATTTTCAAAGAAATATATTACTGTCAAAAAAATTCAAAGCATCAAAAACGTATTGACTTCATTAGTTGAGGTACCGATCGATACCGATACTTTGGAAGTATCGGTAGTATCGAGGTATCGAAAGTATCGTGAACCCATCCCTAGTATTAATAAAACCCTATACCAATCGCTAGTTAAAAATATATACATATACTAACCATCTTTCATAAGTAGACCCTATTTTTTTGTAATCCAAGTAACTTGATAACTGAAGGTTTAGATTACCTGAGTTTTATAAAATGTTTTGATGTTATATCAACCAATGAAAAGGAAACAAATATCTTGACATGATGAGGGTACCCATATTTTCTCCTAGTAACATGTAGCGAAACAAATTATGGAATTTGTGAAATAACCGTGGAAAGAACATAAAAAGAATCAAAGAACACTTGCAAGATGCAGGTGTTTCTATGATGACAGGTTGTCTACCACTGTATCAGTTTATACTTATATTATGTAGTCACAAACGTTTTATACTATGGCTCCTGAATAAACTAATAACAACTAAATAGAGAGAATTGTCTTTTTATGTTTCATCCATTCGGTTTCATCCTCTCTCTCGCTCTCTCACTATCTCTCTCTCTCTCTCTCTCACACACACACACACATATATATA